>CAUYQG010250249.1:0-34468 GCA_963574415.1 Tarsius wallacei
AAGCAATTAATGGCAGTAAATACCTGTCTGGGGATGGGGGGACACTTCTTACAAACAAGGGTGCCTGAATGAGACATATTTGTGTACCTAACCCTTAAATGTACCCCTCAATATCACAATAAAAAAAAAAAGAGAAAAAAAAAAACAAAAAAAAACTGTATATTAAGGACAAATAAATAAATAAATAAATAAATAAACACCCCATATTTAAATTACAATTAATAAAACAAAGATCAAAGGCAAATTGAGCAATCCAAGATAATCAGGTTTGACAACATATTGGCTATTATTGTTTCTTTCCATATATAACCCAGAGACTCCCCTTCCCGCCAGCTAAAGCTGTGAAATAAAAGAAAAAAAGTCTAGAAGACAAGTACATCACTGTGAACTGTCTTTTCCACACAGAAAATTATAACAAAAGTCTCCAAGTAGCAAAAAAAGATCAACCCTGACCAGTAATTCACTCATGTCAAACAATATTAAATGCCATCAAGTTTGGGTGCAACAAAGACTACGAATCAGCCTTTGGAGTTTGCTGTGACAGCACTTGGCCCTGAACTCTATTAGACCTCACGTTTTGCTTTGGTTTTTATTTTTTTCTTTTTCTGAGTCAGAGTCTCACTCTGTTTCCCAGGATGGAATAGTGCAGTGGCACACTCAAGACCACTGCGGCCTCAACCTATTGGGCTCAGGCAATCTTTCTGCCTCAGCCTCCCACATAGCCAGGACCACAGGCACATGCCATCAGACCCAGGTAACTTGTTGATTTGTTGGAGAGGCCTGGTCTCGCCAAGTTGCCCAGGCTGGTCTCAAACCCTGGGGCTCAGGCAATCCTCTTGCCTCCACCTCCCAAAGTGCTGGGATTACAAGGATGAGCCACCACACCCAGCCCTTCATGCTCTATTTTAAAGGACTCCTTGGGGGGGGTTCCTTGGGGGACTGACTGAAACCAGCTTGCCCTTCACACTACCTGACTACATGTGGCCTCATCACCACACAGAGGATCTGGCCTCTCCATCTTCCTTCTGGGATCACTGAGACCCAGAGACTCCCCCAGGGTGGCTGGACCCAGGCCCTCAACTTCCACATTTGCCTTTCGTCCCAACCCAAACTCTCTCACACTATGCAGAGACCTGCAACCTCCCTTCTCAGGCCTGATTTATCCTTTTCAGTATCAGCAGCTCTGAGCCACCACCACTCAATTTAGCCAAAGTGTCACCTTAGCTCATTAGTGACTATGCAGTTATTTGACATGTTATTGCATTCTGCCTTTATCTTTTTATTTTATTGTATTTAATGTTTGAGTCAGGAGTCTCACTCTGTCACCTGGCATAGTGGCATAATCACAGCTCACCACAGCCTCAACCTCCCAGGCTCAGGCAATCCTTCTGCCTCAGCCTCCTGAGTAGCTGAGACTACAGGTGTGTACCACCATGCCCAGCTAATTTTTGTTTTGGATTTTTGTTTTGTTTTTTATATATACATATAGAGAGAGAGATGAGGTCTCACTATGTTGCCCAGGCTGGTCTCGAACTCCTGGGCTCAAGCAATCCTCCCACCTTAGCCTTCCAAAGTGCTGAGGTTACAGGCCTGAGCCACCATGCCCAGCCCAATTCTACCTTTATCATTTTTTAAAAACTGCTGGAAAGTAAGAATTAAAATGTTGCTATTATTGTCATAGGAATGACCTTCACCAGTATCGATGTTGGGGACCTTTCTTCAGCACCGCTGCCTCCACTCACTCTAGTCATTAAGGATGCTGTCCTCTGTTTAGGGATGCTGACAAGTGTCCAGGGCCATTAGAGTAGCCAACAAATCCACCCTGCCTCAGATATTGACAGAAAGAAAGGACTGTTACCTCTCCCTCAGCACAGGGGCATGCAGGGCTCTCTCAAAAGTCAGTGGGAGGTCTACGGGTATTGAGTCCCTATGTGACTCACGGGTGTCCCCAGTGCACCAGGACTGAGCCATCCCCCCACACTGGCCACCTCCTCTCCTCTTCATCTTCAGATTTGGGGCAGAAAAAATGGCCACAAAGATGTTCTCGTCCGAATCCCTGGAACCTCTGAATATGCTAGGGCAGCAGTCCCCAACTTTTTGGCATCAGGGAAGAGTTTTGTGGAAGACAATTTTTCCACGGACCAGAGAAGGGGCTGGGGCAAGGAGAGGGCGAGGGAGGAGATCATCTGGCATTAGATTCTCCTAACAAGCGCACGATCTAGATTTCCTTGCAGGCGCAGTTCACAGTAAGGTTCCTGCTCCTGTGAGAATCGAATGCCGCTTCTGATTTGACGGAATCCAGAGTTCTGCTTGCCCGCCACTCACCCATTGCTGTGCGGCCTGGTTCCTAACAGGCCACAAACCAGAACTGGAGGGGGAGTGGGCGGGGGGATTGGGGACCGGGGTGTGTGTTGGGGACCCCTGTGCTAGGGTACACCCACAGGGGAATTAAAGCTGCAGGTGGAGGTAAGGTTGCTAATCAGCTGACTCTCTTATTGGGGGTGAGCCCAAGGTAGTCACACGGTCTTTAAAAGTGGCAGAAGGAGGCAGAAGAGAGTCAGAGAAATCGATTTGGCGAAAAAAGAAGGGTCAGAAAAACTGTGTTGCTGGCTTTGAAGATGAAGGAAGGTGCCATGAGCCAAAAAAGCAGGGACAGCCTCTAGAAGGTGGAAGGGCCTCCCTAGAGACACCAGAAAAACACAACCTTGCCAACGCCTGGATTTTAACCCAGTGAGACCCATTTCAGGCTTCTGAATTACAGAACTGTGAGATCATAAATTTGTGTGTTTTAAGCCATAACGCTGGTGGTCATTTGTTTCAGCAGAAACAGATAAATAGACCATCATCCAGTCATTTCTTTCCCTCTGCTCCCCTGTGATAATACCCTTCTCCCTGAGCAATGTGCATGCTTCTCACCCATTGGGTGCAGGAGGCAAGCCAGGCGCAGTGAGTAACACTTCATGGAATTCTCTTGGGTCCACAGTGATACACAGTACAGGCATCATAAGTTTTAGATGCTTGGAAGACTTGGCATGCCAAAATTGGTGAATAAGGCTTCAACTCCAATCAGATGTCTTCATCAAACACTTCATTAAATGCGCAGCCAGGCTGTGTATTTTGTCAACATTTATTATTGACACAAACTCTTAAAGAAATAGAATTATACTTCTTTGAGATAATGTAATAACAGCCAGGCATGGTGGCATGCCTGTAGTCCCAGATACTTGGAAGGTAAGGCAAGAGGATCACTTGAGCCCAGGAGTTCAAGGTTGCAATGAGCCATGATCGTGCTACTCCAGCCTGGGTGACTGAGTGAGACTTTGTCTCTTAAAATAATAATAATAATAATAAAACCAACAACAACAAAAAATAGACAAAAAAGATAATGTAGTAGTTTTCTCTCTCCCCCTCAGCCCAAAGGCCAACTTAATGAGGAACTATGAGAAACATTTCCACGTAGAAACAACATGTCAAGACTGTCCATTACCTTTTCAATTATTATTATCAATATTGTCCTGGGGTACTAGTCAATGCAATTGCCCAGTAGAAAGAAACTAGAGAAACAAAAATTGAAAGAGAAGAGACACAATTATAATTATTTGCAGATTATAAGATTGTTCACATGAAAAAACCAAGAGAGCCAAGGAAAAAACTATTATAAACAAAAAGAATTCAGGAAGGAGGCTGGCTACAATTTTAATGCATAGAAATCAATAGCCTTCAGGTATACAACCAACCAATAATTTGAAGGAAAAATGGAAGAAATGACCCAATGGCAACAGTAAAAAATCTCTAGGAATAAGTTTAATGAAAAAAATTACAAGATATATACATATATGTATGTATACGTGTGTGTGTGTGTGTGTGTGTGTGTGTGTGTTAAATTACTAACATTTCCAATTCAAAGAATGTACCCTACAGGCATACTTACATATATAAGAAATAATGCATGCATTGAAGCATTGTTTATGACAGGAAAACACAGGACAGAAAAAAGGACTTAGAGAAAAGTCTACTATGTTCTTAGATAGGAAGTCGAAGTCTCTACATCATAAAGATGTCATCAGTTCTCCTTAAGTTGGTCCACACATTTAATGACTCCAAGTGAATAACAATTGAATCTTTGAATAGACAAGTGGATTCTAAAGTTCATATGAAAAAAAAAACTAGAATAGCCAGGACAATAATAAGGTAGAGGTGTTTCTACCAGATATTTAAATATAAAGATTCTAAACAGTATGGTACTAGTGCATAAGTAGATAGAACAAAGATACTGAAATGAAATGAAACCAGCTATATAGAGGAAATTATTATATAATAATAAAGATGGAATTTTAAATCAATGTGGAAAAATAATCTTAGATTAACTGGGTAGTCATCAGAAGAAAAAAAACAGAGCCACACATTATACCTTACACCAAAATAAATTCCAAGTGGTCCAAATGTGAAAAATAAAATGAAACCATAAAAGCAAGAGAAAGCACAGGAGAATTATTTTATTACGCCAGAGCAAGAAAGGGCCAAGAATGACACAAAACCTCAAACCAAAAAGATAAAGCAGATACATTCTATTACATAAAATTTAAGATTTGAAGATTTCTCAAGAAAAGACTCATCACAAGCAAAGTCAAATCCAAATGACAAACTGAGGAAAGGGCAGTGAGAGAGCACCAGTAATGCATATCTCAAACAAAGAGCTAATTATCCTAATATACAAAGAATCCTGACAAATCAATAACAATCAATAGAGCAGAAGTAAAATAGGCAGCCCACAGGTAAGAAAAACAATGGAATGTGAAAAGATGCCCAATTGCAAATGAAATTAATGTTGCTTGCCTGGTGGTGGCTCATGACTGTAATCCTAGCACTTTGGGAGGCCAAGGCAGGAAGATCACCAACCCAGAAGGCTGAGGCTGAGGCTGTGGTGAGCTGTGATCATGCCACTACACTCCAACCCGGGTGACAGAGTGAGACACCCCAACACACACACATACACACACACACACACACACACACACACACACAAGTCACATGCCAATTTCTCTACATATCAATTTCAATTCAAAGAATTTATCCTGTAGGCACACTTGCACTTAGGAGAAATAGCACATGCCTTGAAGCATTTTTCACAAATGACCAAGTGTCCATTAATAGGGTACTAGTTATGAATTCTGACAATGGATTATTATGCAGTTATTAAAAAGGAGTAAACACAATTTTTATGATGAAGAATTTCTGAGATATTAAATGAGAAGAGCAAGAAGTAGAATAATGCCTGTAGTATGCTTTCATTAATTTTTTTAAAAGGGAAAAATGTAACACATATGTATAGTAAAAAATTTAAATAAGAATATGAATATGATCATATATATCCATGATTATTTGCATGAACAGAACTGAAACACAAGAAACCAGTACTATTGGTTACCCTGGGATAGTAGAACTGGGTGTTGGAGACACAGCTATGACACAGAGTCTTTTTTTTAAAGACATAATCTATTTAGAAAGTAAATAGAGAGAGAGAGAGAAAAGATTCACTCCCCAAGGTAGGGGAGGGGGCCAAAGCTTTAGGAAAACATGGCAGCCATAGCTCAATGAACACATGGCTGGAGTACTTAACAAAAACAGTGACTGACACAGAGTCTTTTCACCATGGTTCTTTTGTGCTTTTTAAAATTTTACAACCTCACAAATATAATACCTTGCCTTAAAACAGAATATGAATTGAAGATTGTGCCTAGAGAGAATGTATCATTTAGGATTTTATCATTTTTGAGTCCTCTAAAATCAAGTATCTCCACTGCCCATAGACCTCCTAAGTCTACTCTCATTTTCTCACAGTCAACATTTTAGCAAGTTTTCAGGAACATTTTGTATGAAGAGGGAACAGCCTGTGCATCAGTGTCTCAGATTTAAGTCTCATTTCAAAATATAGGCATCTCCTCTCTCAGAGCAATTCTCTTGGATCCTCACCAGAGGTGGATTTGCTGAGAAATACCCCTCACATGCACAGATATGCCTCCTGGCATGGTCATGTGGTCAGATAACTTCAATAAATTTGCAAAAGTAAACTACTGTAAACACGAGTTGGTATCACTGACGTCTCTCTCTTTCCACTCCAGTTTTCTCATCATTCATTTCCCCTTAATGGAATGTAGACAGTCTGCAAACATTTTGGGGATCCCACTAAGGGGAATTAAGCTGGGGCTACTCTGAATTTGGGTCTTATGTGTTTTGCAGTCTCTTTCATCATAGAAAAGTCATGGCTGGGGTCACAGTGCTAATGCTAAGAATGGCTTCCAGGAGGCCTCCCAGCACATCATGCTGATACACTCAGCTTCCGGTGTGAGGACACAAGGGGTGGCAGGAAGGGGGGGGTGTTGGGGGAGGGGGTGGTGGGAAGGAGGAAGCGGGGGCTGTCATACTAGCACTGGGCTGTCATACTAGCACTCTGGCACCTGGCACTGAAAATACCTGGGTAGTTCAGGAGAAAGAAGATCCGAAATACCTCAAGCCAGAAGCTTGGCTGGGAAAAATCCTTCCAATTCCCAGACACATAAAAATGAGAACAGAAAAGCCAGCTCTGCTAAAGAAAATGAAAACCCACAGTTGAGATGTACCCCAAAGATCAGTGGCCCATAACCACATACATCTTTAGCTATCCTGATTTCCTTGAAACGCTCATTCTAATCATAAACACAAAACATAAGCTCTACATCCATGTCAAAATATTTCAGTGAAATTAGTGAAATTAAACTAGTCAAATCAGTTTAAGCAGCATTGTTTGCCCTTAAAAAAAAAAGTTAATATATAACAGCCAATCACAGAACAGGTCAAAATACTTCCTCCTTTTTAAACTGTACTGTAACTGTTGTGAGGTGAGCTTTTTCCTACTTGGTGTGAAGCCTCCTGGATTGAGATCTGTACTTTCTGTATGTCAATAAATGTTTAAATGTTTCCTATCTTGATTTGAGTTTATTTTTACAGTTCTCCAAGTCAAGTAGAAGTCAAGTCAAAGTAGAAATTCTCTGATTGGGAATATACTCAATAATGAAATATAGACAAGTATAAATCTACCATGAGTTACTTTTTTTTTTTTTTTCCTGTGGGAATTACGTGAAAGAGAATGTATTAGAATTCTTGTGTCTGTAACATGCAAACCTATAGCTAGTCATACAAAGAGTTTGTACTTTGGTATATGAAGTCACATATTTTATGAATCCCAAATAGCAATTAAAACTTTTTTAGGTCAACTATGCTAGAGGAAAGTCTGAATAATCTTCCTAGTCTCTCTATAGACAGTGACATTACAAAATCGTTGTTACAAAAAGTGTACAGAAAACATGCAGCCAAAAAATAAACAAATAAGGAAAAAGCATTATGGAAGTGTTTCAGGTATTTAGTTCATTAAAATATTAGGATATTTTCCTGAATTTTGTGCTACTTGTCAGATATTTCCAATCTGTGATTTTTTTGTGTGATTTCTTTTCTCATTCTAAGTGCTTATTTTTCTACCTAATTTTTTTTCCCGTATTTTCTAAGGTTATTTTTCTTATTTTCTATAAGGTGCTTCCAAATTAAATGCACTTCAAGACCCACAACACTTGAACCCACAACAGGTACTCACTATCAATGTAAAATTTGAACTTAGTGAAGATAACTTGCAGGGTGACTGTTATATTACACAGGGTTTTTTTTACACTAAAGACTTTGACATTCAGATCAGCCCAGTAACCTGAGCCAATGAAAAGGCTGGAAACAAAGCCCTGTCTCTAAATCCCCCATCAACTCTCCATTCAAGCTTTGTCTCTTCAGGGCATGGAAAACAAAAATCAGTTTCTCCCCCAAATCTTCCTAAACCTCCGTTTGCTAATCCTCAAGTGCTGTCCCTCTCCCAACATGCTTGAGGCTTCTCATGCTTGAAGCTCCTCATTTCACATCTTAAAAGTGGAGAATTAATTATAAGCCTTCATTCACTCCGTGATAGAACCTCTGCTAAGTGACACACTTTGCATCCTGATCTGGAGGGCTTGAAGTTAACCCAGCGTGTGCCGAACAGCTTCTGAATTCTCAGGCTGCAGCTGTGCTGCTTTGAGTTTTATTACATGGGAAGCTTTTTTAACCTACTGGCTATGCTGCAAAACTCAATCTGTCCTAGCCGAACTGTTCACCAGTTCGTTTATGTTCAACTCTTTATTTTTTCATAAGTAGAGACGGGGTCTCGCTAGGTTGCCCAGGCTGGTCTCAAGCTCCTGGACTCGAATCAAACGACCCTCCCGCCTCGACCTTCCAAAGTGCTGAGATCACAGGCATGAGCCACCACACCCAGCCTGTTCAGCTATTGAAGGTTTAGTTTTTAGCCATAAGCTGAAACCTATGAGAAAACCTCGACCGATTATAATAGTAAAGTTTGTCAGTGTTTTCCTGTACATTATAAACATTCTGCTATATTCCTGACAACTATGTCAGTTCTCCTTTGCAGAGTCAGCCGCTGCCCCTTCAGGGTGCAAAGCAGCTCACTCAAGGCCATGCTCTCCCAGGGGTGTTCCCAGACAATGTCCGGGCACAATGACTGGGATTTTAGAGCTAGATCATTCCTGCCCAAGGCAGGATGCTCAAATGAGCAGTTCTTCCTCTGGGGCTCCCCACTGGCCAAGACTTTCTCACAACCGCAAACTCTCAAGCTCCTCCTCCCTATCTTCCCTCTCTTCCCTCCTGGGTGTCAGACCAGCATCACATCTGAGGGCCCCATGCCTTCTGCTTCTCCTTCCCTTTGTTCTTTCCTGGCACTTCCCCTCAGGGGGTCTCCCGCACATCTAACTTCATGTTAGCATCTCTTCTCAGAGGACTTAAATGGATACACTACTCTAGAACAGTTGAATCATGTGCGTAAAAGGGGAAAAAACAATGCCATTGTTTTTGCAAAGAAAAGAAGAAAAGATTTACGGGGCATACTACGTGTCAAAAATCGCTAGGCATTTTCAAATACATTGCCTCATTTAATTCATAAAGGTAAACATTACCTTCAAGTTTTGAGACAGAGAAATGAAATTCTGATTGGCAAAAGGACTATGGATGACCTTGGTATTTACAGAGCTGCCACTTTGCTTAGCTTTCTAGAGATATTCTAGATTTGAAGTTAAGAGGCAGCTTACGCACAGTTTCATGAGCTTAGGGGAAGGGATAATAAGTGCATTATTTTGTGGGTTGCATGGAAGGAAAATTACCACCTTCAGTAACCTTATATCCTTCCTTCACCCAAGCCCCTCTAGGACAGGAAAGCTTCTAGGGGCCTTTGCCTCCCTGACATGGTTCAGTGAGGAAGTGCTCTACTACTCTGGTTCTGAGAATTCTCTGTCAAAGTCCAGACTGAGCCTGAATCCTCTTGGAGGGGAGTCTCAGTCTTTTCACTGTGGCTTCAAATCTGACAGCTAAAGTTGTAGCAAATTGTGGTTCTCAAATCTCAGGGAATGGTTTTAAAAAATATTTCTGTTAGAACTCTCCTATCCTTTTTATTATTAAAAAATATATATAAAATCAAAATGGTAAATATGGCTTAGGACCAGGAGCGGTGGCTCACACTGTCATCCCAACACTTTGGGAGGCCAAGGCAGGAGGAGTGCTTGAACCCAGGAATTTGAGATCAGCCTGGGCAACATAGCAAAACCTCATATCTAAAGAATAATAGCAATAATAATGACAACAATAAATATATATATAATTTTTTAATGGTTGGGTGGATATATCATTTATGATGGCACCAACTACTGGAATGTCTGTAGGCATCTTACCGGTTTAACCCTATAGATACTTGTTTCTTGCTTTTATGAAGCCCCGTGGCAGGACAGACGGCGGGGTCCTCAGCCACTGCTGTCACTCACAAACCCAGGTTGGCAGAGGCTCTGCCATTTTCAACCCACAGCATTTCCAAGATGGCCTTGGTGGTCAACATCCAGATCCTAGAGGAGGAAACAGAGCAGAGGTTGGGAAGCAGCCGCAGGGTCACACTTAGGTGCTAGAGAGGCTGGAAAGCATGCAGCACAATGTGTGGGCGATGCCGGCCACCTCTGTCACCACAGACATTGTCACCGAGGGTGGCTACAATCTCAGCTTGCCCAGAATTCTCTGGCTTGGGCACTGAAAGTCCAACATCCTGGGACACTGGGAGAGTTGCTATCCTATTCATCAAAAGTAGAGAACAATTAAAAAGCATAATTTAGAAAGTGGGCAAACTTGCTTTTCCATGTAATCAGGAGTTTCACAGATGGTACAAAAGCCTTGAGCCGGTGATTAGAAACATTCATTTTTAACCAATTTTTTTTTTCAGATGGAGAATTCACTAACAGCTAAATGCAAAATGTTACAAATTCATGGAAACATTGACCAGCAAGGAAATGAAACAATTGGTGGAAGGTAAATTGGTTAAAAAAAAGTATAAAAACAATAAAATACAAGACTATTAAAAATCTTCAATATGCTAGAAAATAAGCAAAAATGCTTAATACACACACGCACACACACACACACACACACACACACACACACACACACACAATAATAATGTTGAATTTCCCATCTGGCAAAACAAAATTATCAATATCTGAAAAAAACAATAATATTTATTTTTCACCCAATCACCATTTTGACCAATGTGTTATTTTTTTTATTTTTGAGTTGGGGGGTTCACTCTGTCACACAGGCTGGAGTACATCAGGATTCACTGTAGCGTCTACCTCCTGGGCTCAGGAGATTCTTCTGTCTCAGCGTCCCAAGTAGCTAGGACTACAAGCAGGCACCACCACCACACCCAACTAATTTTTCTTTTTTTTTTCTTTTTTTGTAGAGGTGGGGCTGGGGGATCTTGCTTTATGGCCGAGGCTGGTCTCAAACTCCTGGCCTCAAACTATCCTTCCGCCTCAGCCTCCCAAAGTGCTGGGATGACAGGTGTGAGTCACCATGCCCTGCCCAATGTGTTATTTTAAACAATGTGTTTTGGCCGGTATTTCCACCCTTTTTAAAAAACACCACTTCACCTGGCTGGTTTTGTGTTAGTTGGAGTGAGGGTCCTGATTCTCTGAGGAGAAGCCCTCCCGTGTCCACCCGCTCACAAGCGAGCCCTGCCTTCCCTCGGCTGCAGCCCCTTTTTGTTCTAATATCTTGATGCAGCTTTGCCTCACGGGGTCTCCTCCTCTTCGCCTGCATTCTCAGGACAAAGGCAAAATGTTTCCTTTGGGTGATCTCCCCTCCTCCGCCCTCCAAGATCTCTCAACCCAAAAGACAACTCAACGCCAAGGGAGTCTGAGAAGACCCAGTTCCCATATTCTCTCCAGAAGGAAGATGCTTCACTGATGAATGCATTACCCATCCCCCCAACACATCAGAATTAATCCCTCCCTCCCATATGCTTATACCATCCTTCCTTCAGGCTGCTTCTGCAAGTGTCTTTGTGGGCTGCTGGGACCACGTGACTTCTCCTTTGCTACTCTGTGAACTGCTCAAGGGATTCCACATTGCACCTTGCTCCTCTTAAGAGCTCAAAAAAGGCGTTGCGTTGAAGTTTGACTTGAACATGTTAGATGAGAAATAGATCCCCAAACTTTAGTCTCATGATAGGACAGAATTCTCTAGGGAGACTTGAAATCACGGCAGCATTTGCATTTAAGCAATTTGGCAATTTCTGTGAGAAATCTGAGCTCTTGAGGACTACATGGACAAATCCATAAATTCCGGCTCTCAGCTTCAGCTGTGGGGAACCATAAAATTTTCATTCTTGTCCATGGCCTTTTCAGCTTTCAGAGCACTGACTGCAGCTACATTTCCTGGGCATCGGGGTTCATTTGCTTAGGTCATTGCTGATTTAAAGAAAGTGAGTGAGGCTGAACCAGCTTTTGCTTTTCACAGCTGCGAATCACAGCTGTGAATCCCCAGGGTGCTGAAATAACAGTGCGGTGCGCTAATCCAATCTGTGCTTTTCCTGGGGCCTGTCATTACTGCAAAATGAGGTGAGCTGGGTGGAAGGAAACCTCCAGGGCGCCTGTAATGCTGTGGAGTTAGAAGTGAGGCAAAACCACGGCATCGTGAGGGGTTGTGACCAGATGAGAAGGTAGCCGGGGCGCAGAAGCTATGCTACTCACCACAGCCACTACATGAACTGCTGCATTTATGCAAACAGAAAGCATGTCTACTATCTCCACTGTGTATCCTACTACATACGTGCCGTATACGCACTGTGATGGACTGAATTGTGTCCCTCCAAAATTCATATGTTGAGTTATTCACCCTCAGCACCTCAGAATGTGACTGTATTTGGAGACAGAGCCTTCGAAGAGAAGATAAAGTTAAAATGAGGTCATTAGGATGGGCCCTAATCCAATCTGACCAGTGTCCTTAAAAGAAGAGGAGGTGAGGACAGAGACCAGTACAGAGGAAAGACCATGCGAGGACCCATTGAGAAGATAGTTACCTGCAAGTCAAGGAGAAAGGCCTCGGAAGAAACGACCCCGTCGATACCTTGATCTTGGATTTCTCGCCTCCAGAACGGCGAGAAAATAAACTTCTGTTGTTTAAGCCACCTGTCTTGGTACTGTGTCTTGACGTACTATTCTCTCAAGACCTCTACCTTGCACAGAATGTTCCATTGCCCCGACCTACCCTTGACTCCACTCAGCGGAGGGACACTCAGCTGCTCTACCTTGGGCCAGCTAATCTGCCCAGGCAGATAATCCAGACTGGTTAATCTCCGGTACCTGGCAGCTCACTTCTGTGCAGTGACCAAATATTCAGAGGTAGGGGTTGATTGGGGTTCCCATAATCCATGCTGACTGCCTGTCTCTGTCTCTGTGTATACAGGGCACGGAAGGTGAAAAAGTATTAAGAACCTTAACTGTGAACTTGACTCATGCTGACTGTTACTGGCAAAGCAGGTTTCCAGGGTTACAGACTTGATGCCCAATCCTATCCTCAAACATAATACTTGCTTTCATCCCTGTGTCCTGGAGCCAACTTGTGGATCTGAAGTTTCTCAAAGAGAAAAGCTTGTCATGAGACTGGTCAGCAGTCTGATATCAAGACCTTTTATGAGGATCAATCAACAGTTATGTATCAGTTATTCCTGGCAATGGGAGAAATTCAAAGAAATATTATACTTGGCTCCTGCCCTCAAAACAGTGACTGGATAGTTAGGATGGATGTGGTTTAAGATCTTCAGAGCTAAATAAAAATAAAAGAGCTGAGAAACTAAGCAAAGACCAGAACTGATTCCTGATTCTGCCTCCGGTTTTTCGTGTGATCTAAGCAAATTCTTCGACCTCTGAGTTGCAGGAGCCTCCTTGGCCCAATGAGGGTAAGCGTACTTTCCTTACAGGGTTATTGTGAGAATGAAACGTAATAGTGTATGCAAGATGTGTCCATCCAAGCATTCAGTACCTTGTAGTTGATCCTTTTTTTAAAAAAAGGAGATTAAGTACAGGCTATATATGCAACAGTGGGGGATGGTCACAGGACCTTGTTCCTAAATTTGTTCAGTATTTACTGAGCACCTAGTATGTGCCAGAAACCTAACTCTATGTTGGAAACACAAGAAAAACTAGGTCACAAGATGCTCCCAGTCAGGTGGAAGCAGACAGGTAAATAAGCAATAAGAGACTAATGCTGGTTGGGTACAGTGGCTCATGTCTGTAATCCCAGCACTTTGGGAGGCCAAAGTAGAAGGATCACTTGAGCCCAGGAGTTTGAGACCAGTCTGGGCAACATAGCAAGACCTTGTCTCTACAGAAATTTTTTTTTAAAAATTAGCCAAGCACGGTGGCATGCACCTGTAGCCCCAGCTGCTCTGGAGGCTGAGGTGGGAGGATCTCCTGAGCCCAGGAGGTCGAGGCTGCAGTGAGCCATGATCGCGCCACTGTGCTCCAGCCTGGGCAACAACAGAATGAGACCCCAACTCAAAAACAAAAGAAAGGGAAAGAAATCAGTGCTAAAGAATACGAGGTATTTCTATGTACCTGACACATCAGGATATTCACTGAAGAAACTAAAATGATTCCATTGGGCCAGGGAGCATTTCTTTAACGCTTTTATTTTGAAATAACTCTTGACATGGAAGAGTCATGGGACAACAGAGTTCTTATATATGATTCACCCAGTTTCCCATAACGTTAGCTTGTTTTGTTGTTGTTGTTATTGTTGCCAAGGAGTATTTTGATACACACACACTCAAAAGGGTTTCCTGAAGTTCCCACTTCATTTTGCAATTCTCTCTTGCCTACAATGGCACCAAGAAACCCACATAGATTTGTGTCCATTTTCAGATTCCTACGTGTGATTTTTTTTGCTATTTCCTCTTCTACAGAAATTTAAAAGATGAATGTCCATGATGCTTCAAAACATTAAATAGTTACAAGTAAGTGTCTGTCTTCCCCCAAGACATGATGTTTTTATGCGCCAGTGTCCCAACATAGGCAGGTTTGGTTGCAGAGCCTGTAGAGAGCTCAGCAGCTTCCTAGGCACAAGAAGGAAAGTAGGTATGAGCAAGGCTGGTCTGGGTGGGCGTCTGGGTATCGTCTGTCTAACACAATCCAAGATGGCAAAGAACTGGGCTCTGTCTGCTACTGTCTTTCTCCTGGTGGTGGGGTGGGGGGTAGTCTAATCTGGGCAGGGACAAGACCTAAAGTCAGATGGGGATAACACTGTAGCTCGATGTGATCCATTAGAATCAGGTAGGGCCCCAAGCAAACACAAGGGATTTCTGGAGTCACAGTCTAGCTCTTTGACAAGGGAGTAGGAGTTTCCGGAGAAAAAATCAATAGGAAATGCATATATTATAAATATATTATGTATATTTATCTATACAATATATATGGTAGAGATAGAGAGAGATTTATTATAAGCTATTGGCTGTTGTAATGAACTGCGTGGTTCATCGCATTTGCCAATTCTCAGGTTGACTAATGTGGATCACCATGGATTAAAGTGTTTGAATAGTCTTCATCAAAGTCCGATGGTTTGAATGTGGAGAATCACTCAGATCAAAGTGGCCCTCTTTGAAACGACAAAACCATTTTCTTGCCGTGCTTTGCCCAATGGCATTCTCCCTGCACACGGCCCAAATGTTTCCAGCCACCTTCACTGCCTTTACTCCTTTGTTAAACTCAAACAGAAGAATATGTCGGAAGTGTTTGTTTTTTCCACTTGACATTCCATCTTCTTTAGCCCACAAATAGCACTAATTTTCTCCAAATCTGCAGAATGCAAGGTGCATTCACAAGCACAGCACTGCCACTTCAAATGACAAATGATGCACAAACTCCCAACACCGCAGTGCTACCATGCCAAACACAGACGCTACAGGTTTATGCATCCACCTAACAGCATGTCTTTACTGCTCCTCCTCCCTGGGCTGGGGGAGGGGTCTGTGAGGAATACCACCTGGTCTAGACACACCCCAGTGTGATTTCAAAGCAGCTCTCTGACACTCCCAGCAATGCTGGGCATCTCCAAACACAGGGTGATGATAATTCCTTGTCTTAGCCCAGTTCCTAGGGCCGCCATCATGAAGTACCACAAATTAGGTGACATAGAACAACAGATATTATTGTGTCACGATTCGGAAGACCGGAAGTCCAAGATTGAAGGGTGGGTAGGGTTGGTTCCTCCTGAGGGTTGTGAGGGAGGATCTGTCCCCTGCCTCTCTACCAGCTGCTGGAGTTTGACCGGCAACCCTTGGTGTTCCTTGGCGTGTAGAAACATCACCCCGATCTCCACCTCCATCTTCACATGACCCTCCCCTCTGTGTGTTGTCGCTGAGTTTTCTCTTCTTAAAAGGACATCAGTCATATTGGGTTCTGGCCCACCCCTATGACCTCTTCTTAACTTGGCTACATCCACAAAGACCCTGTCTCTAAGGAAAGGCATACACTGAGGTACTAGGGATTAGGACCGCAATGTACCTTTCTGGGGGGATTACGATTTAACCCATAATACTCCTCTTTACCATGCTGTAGACCAACTGGTAATTCTCAAACCCAGCTTCCCACTAGTATTAAAATATACTACTATATTTTAAAGTATACTAATATATTATAATATACTACTAAATTTAATATGCACATCTAGACCCCATCTCTAGAGATTCCGATTCAACTGGGCTGGTCTAGGGCCCAAATATCAGTAGTTTCTAAAAGTTCCTCCAGGGAATCCAAAGGCATGGCCAGATTTAAGCACCTCTGTCCGAGGGGTAAATCAAGGTGAGCAGAGATTGTGGGCTGTGTGGTGGGTGGGAGCATCAAGCCACTGCTGCCCCGCTAGGGAGGGGCTGAGCAGCCTTGGAGGGGATTAAAAACATCTGCTTTTCAGAGCAGCATCCAGTGATGGTAAAGACGGCCCCCAGTGTCTTAGGATGAGGGAGTCTGGGGCTTTTGTGCCTTTCAACAGCTCAATAAAAAAGGCATAACTAATATGTCTCTCCGTGAGGATACATTTGCCTAGGCCAGCCCGGAGGAAAGTCCTGATGACTTTTAGAGCATGCAATTGCCTGTCAAGCCAAAAAGCCAAGGGTTTTAAGTCACGCTGGATATTACAGAGAAGATTGAGGCTGACTAACCTCGCTGCAAGGTAAAGTGGGAGGTCGCGTCCGTATCTCACCCAAGGCAAGGGAAAAGCAATGAAAATCTACACTCACATGGCAAACTCCTCAAACATTTAGAGGCCTGGTTGTGTGCCAGTCAAAATAATTTTGCTCTATTTTTAAACACTGTTGAAATGAAAACTGAATTAATGTGGGCTCAAATCTGAAGGGGAAAAAAAGGCACCAAAATCCATAATGAACTGACAGGCTAATTAATGTATCTGAACAGAAGAAGGAAACCATAGAAACAGATTGGAAATCATGTGGATTTCATTCAGATGAGGGAGAAAGCAACTGAAATATCCTTGAGCAAATTAATTAAACGTATAATGCACTCTGAACGCATGTTGTTCTGGCTTCCTGCAGGGTCCTGTGGGAGAGGCTAGTATTGCTTCTGACCAATAAGAATTTCTAAAATGCATTCTGAAAATGTGTTTTAGAAGTAAGAAAGAAAAGACAAGCATGCAATTGGGCCATCTCCTTGGGCCTGAGCTTACAGGACCCTCAAATTCAGGCGTCAGCAGAGTCTAGCCACACTCACTGGAGAGTGAGCACCATGACAAGGATCAGGTCCACCCTTCCAGTCTTTGAGTGCCTCAGTTCTTATCTCAGGAGAGAAAAGTCTATAGAGCAGTGTAGGCCAAGTGTCCCCTTGGCTGATTAGCTGGGCCAGGGATACTGTGTCACATGGTACCAGCCTGGCTACCAGGGGCCGGTCCCTGTGGATCTGGGCAGGCACTGGAAGGATCTTTGCGGTTATTTCAGCAGCTGTCTGCTGGTCAGCAGGGGTCAAGCAAGCCATATACATTAATGCCCCGGTTGTATGTAAGTTCTCCTCCCTCTAGGTTGTCCATCCCCCACACCAGCCTGGGCAGGCTCATATGATGCCCTGGGAATAATCAGGCCCCATGGTATGCGAAAGCCAAGGACGCCCAACCCACGTTAGAGCAGGTGGGTGGCAGAGGCCTTTAGCTCCTCTTTGGTCATACCCCAGAGGCAGCTGCCAGCCTGGCTTATGCTGAAAGCTAGCCCCGTGTCCAAGCTGAGGTAAGCAGGTGGTCTGGGACAGGATGCTCTTTCCCTGCAAGGAAACAAGACCCCAAACTAACCAACCCCCTGCCTTGTCCAACATCGCCTTTCCTCCTAGAAACCTTCTCTGCCTGACACTCACATTGGCGACATTAGGCACCCCTGCTCTGTGCTTCTGCAGGATCCCAGGCACAACTCACCACATGATAGAAATGCACAACCCACGTGCTATCTCCCTCACCCTCAGACTCTAAGCTATCTACATGTGACAGACTTGACTTTTAAAAAATCCCTCGCATCTAGCCTAATGCCTGAACCCAAAATTTATGCTCAAAAGATAAGAGTTTTGGATGAATGGATTAATATATGAATGAGCGAACTAATATTTTTTATTATAAGCAACTCATTTCAGGTCTATCTCTACAAAAATTCTAAGCTTTTTTTTTTTCCGCATTCACCACTGATCAGAAGGCAAAACAATTCTAAGTCTCTGAGCTCAAAGGTTTTGTTTTAGTCAAATTCATTTTCAGCTTGTCCGTGCTGAGGAGTACAGCAGTGCCTATGCCTCTCCCATTTCCACACAATTCCCTTCGTTGTGCCCTGCAGCCCCGGAGCACTCAATAAATATTAGATGAAACGACACACTCCTCTGAGGTTCCGCGATCGGCGCAGATGTGGCTTGTGTCCTTGAGGACTGTGTCTGGGCAGGGAGCCGCTCACCATTAGCTGGTTAGAAACAGCCTACACATTAGTATTAAAACTCTAGCACTATTCAGCTGGGGATTTTCCCTGAAGTCATAGTCATAGGTCTGGGAAATTGTTGACTCCTCGAGTGCTTGATCCCAACTTATCCAGGGAGGTGCTCAAACATCCCCTTCCTCCCCGCGGAGTGAGCAAGAATCAAGAGTGAGGAACAGGAACTTGAGTCACACACCGTGTGACCTTGGTGGACACCTCCAGTTAATGGTCTCACTGAGCCTTTACTTTCCCTGCCATAAAAGCAACCGTATTGCTTTCTGCCCTATTACTTGTGTGCTGACTGTGTTATACAGTTACTGGACTGTAATGCCCCTTGAGGAGGAAACTAAGTGCATCGTGTCCCTGCTGACTTCCAGCACCCAGCACCGGCCAGGCACATGGAAGGTGCTAGTGAATACTTGTTTAATGAAAGAAAGAGAAAAGGAAGGAGGCTGGGAGTGGTGGTGCATGCCTGTAATCCCAGCACTTTGGGAGGCCGAGGCAAGAGGATTGCTCGAGCCCAGGAATTTGAGACCAACCTGAGCAACATAACGAGGCCTTGTCTCTACCAAAAACCAAAAACTTAACTGGGTATGTGCCTGTAGTCCCAGCTACTCGGGAGGCTGAGGTGGAAGGACGGCCTGAGTCCAGGAGGCCAAGGCTGCAGTGAGTTGTGATCAGGCCACCACACTCTAACCTGGGCAACAGAGTGAGACCTT
This sequence comes from Tarsius wallacei, assembly GCA_963574415.1. Lineage (NCBI taxonomy): Eukaryota > Metazoa > Chordata > Mammalia > Primates > Tarsiidae > Tarsius > Tarsius wallacei. The sequence continues at coordinate 19,108 of CAUYQG010250249.1, forward strand.
GACTCAAAAATAAAAATACAAAATAAAGGAAGGAAAGAAAGAAAGGTGCAATGGGGGGAGGAGAGACAGGCCGACAAAGAGGGACAGAGACAGAAAGAGAGACAGAGAAAAGACCTAGGCAAGAAGGAAGGAAGAAAATTTTCTTACCTCAGTTTCCTCATCTGTAAAAATGTGTCAATACTTCCTAACCCCCAGGGCTGTTGTGATGATTAAATATGCTAACTCTTTGCTCCTTCTTCTGTCTTCTGTAGACTCCATAGGCACTCTTATTACAGAACCTAACGTAGACATTTATTTGCATGTCTGTCTCCCCTTTAGACTGTGAGTGTCTCTACAGCCAGGGCTGTTTCTTCTGTCACTTACCCACTGGCACCTGGCATACAGTAGGCACTTAGCACCTGCCCAAGTGCTTCCTGCACTCTCAGAGGTGCTGGGGCCTACCATGTGCTCACCAGAAGTGCACCTGGCAGACGCAGCCAGCCCAGACGTCCATCCCAGCCTAGCTTCTTACAGTCCTAGCTGGCTGTGCACAGGCCTGCAGAGGGGAACACACTGGGAGAAACAAAATGTGAGACCAGTGGAGAATCAGAACCATGTTGTTGTTGTGATAGGAAGAAAGTGTGAGGACTCCTGGACCCACCTGCTATTTGGCATAAATTTGCACTGCAGACTCAGTTGTCCTCCTGGAGTGCATTGTGTGGCCAAAGCTTCCCTATCTGGGGGACTTGGCCAGCCTTACTCTCACCCAGGTGTTTTGGACTAGAGGGCCCTGCCTCTACCCCGTATGGGCTTGCCCAGTCCAGACCCCCAGTGCTGTGGCTATAGCAATCCCTCGTGGGTAGAGGAACTCCCCAGTACCTACATTGGGTTATTTTTCTCCAGTAGAGTCACCTTCCTAGTGATGGCAGGTTTTGCCCTTGTTCAAACCAGGTTGCATTCCCAGCTTTTATAATCAATAACAGCAGGGTCACCATGCATGGTGGTTCATGCCTATAATCTCAGCACTTTGGGAGGCCAAGGCAGGAGGATCACTAGAGCCCAGGAATTTGAGACCAACCTAGGCAATATACGAGAGGACATCTCTACAAAAACTCAAAAAATTAGCCAAGTATGATGGTATGCACCTGGAGTCCCAGCTACTTGAGAGGCTGAGGCAGAAGGATTGCCTATAACCAGGAGGCTGAGGCTGTGTTGAGCCATGATTGCACCACTACACTCCAGCCTGGGTGACCAAGTGAGGCACTGACTCAAAAAATAATAACAGCAGATCAACTGGTCCCCCAGGCTTCATGGGCATAGGGAAGGATCTGGAGGTTTCAGAAAATGAGATTCACCATCTGAACCAATCCTTGCTGTGATGGTTAGTTGTATGAGTCCATTTGGCTGGACCAAGGGGTATTCAACTATTTGGTCAAACATTATTCTGGGTGTGTCTGTGAGGGTGTCTCTGGATGAGATTAGCATTTGAATTGGTAGATTATGAAAAGCAAATTTCTACTGTCCATGTGGGTAGCCCTCACTAGTGAGTCAAAGGCCTGAATAAAGCAAAAGGCTGAGTAAGAGGGAACTTCTGCCTGACAGTCTAGAGCTGGGACACTGGTCTTTTCCTGCTTCTGAACTCAAACGGAAACAATGACACTTCTTGGGTCTCCAGATGACCAGCCTTCAAACTGGAACTTATACCCTTGTCTCTCCTGGGTCTCCTGCTTGCTGACTACAGGTTTTGGACTTAGCAGCCTCTAGAATCACAGGAGTCAATCCTTCTCTCCATTTGTGTGTATTGTTTCTGTTTCCCTGAAGAACCCTAACTAACAGACTTTCCAGGGAGAACACAGTGTGGACTATGGACAACAGGCTCAGGCCCTCCACCTGCCTTTTTGCATCCTTCTGAAGGAGCCTCCTATCCCCAACCCCACCAGAGTCGGTGCCAGAGCACAGGCATGTACATCCCTGCATACACATATGCATCCCTGGTCCTTCCCTGCCAACTCCCCCAGCATCAGGGTACCTTCCAGAGGAAGAAAGAAAATTGAAATAACCAGTGAATTTCAGTGGATGATGGGGATCATGTATATTTTGGGTCTCCTTCTTTATATTTTTCCACTTTATTAAAATATTTCTGAAATGATCATGAATGAGAAGCATTTGCCTGACAGGATAGTTATGAAAATTAAACGAAATAATGCTGTAAAAAGCTTTGCATAGCACCTCTCAATAAAAACAAGCTCTCTGCTGGGTTCAGTGGCTCAGCCTGTAATCCCGCACCTTGGGAGGTTGAGGTGAGTGGATTGCCTGAGCCCGTGGGTTCGAGACCCGCCTGGACAACTTGGCAAGACCTCATCTCTACAAAATCAAAAAATTAGCCGGGCGTGGTAGCGCGCACCTGTAGTTCCAGCTACTTGGAAAGCTGAGCGGAAGGATCGCTGGAGCCCAGCAGGTCGAGGCTGCGATGGCCGGGAATGGCCACTGCACTCCAGTCTGGGCGACAGAGTGAGACTCCAACTCAAAAAAAACAAAAAACAAGCTCTCGTTTTAAAAAAAAAAAATCTACCTAAAAATAATAATACACTCATGCACCGCATAATGGCATCTCAGTCAATGACAGCATATATGAGTGGCCTTGTAAGATTATAATGGGGCTGAAAAATTTCTATCACTGGTGACACCATAGCCATGGTAACGTCAAAATACAACTCATTACTCAGGTGTCTGTGATGATGATGGTGTAGACAAACCTACTGTGTTGTCAGTTGTAGAAAAGTCGACACATACAATTATGCACAGTATAGAATACTTGATAATGACAAGAAATGACTATGTTATTGATTTATGTATTTGCTATACTATTCTTTCTTTTGGTATTTTGGAGTATACTCTTACTTATGCGAAAAAACAAAACAAATCTTTAGCCGGGAGTAGTGGCATATTCCCAGCTATTTGGGAATCTGAGGCACAAGGGTCACTTAAGCCCAGGAATCTGAGGCTGGCCTGGACAACATAGTGAGTCATCATCCTGGAAAAAAAATCAGCTACTGTAAAACAGCCTCTGGCTTGTCCTTCAGGAGGAGGAATTTCAGAAGAAGGCACTATTAACAATGCCTTCTTGTGAGACAAGATGTGGAGGTGGAAGGCAGTGATATTGAAGATGCTGACCCTGTGTAGGCTGAGGCTAACCTGGGTGCTTCCATCTTTGTTTTTAACAAAAATGTTTAAAAAGTTAAAAAAATTATAATTTAAAAATAGGAAAAAACTTATAGAATAAGTTGAAAAGTTACAATAAGCTCAGGTAATTTATTCTTGAAGGAAGAAAAATTTTTTGTATAAATTTAGGGTATCCTGGCCTGGCGCGGTGGCTCAGTATGCAATCCCAGCATTTTGGGAGGCCGAGGCGAGAGGATTGCCTGAGCCCGGGGGTTTGAGACCAGCCTGAGCAACTTGGTGACACCTCGTCTCTGCAATAAATCACAAAACTAACTGGGCGTGGTGGCGTGCGTCTATAGTTCCAGCTGCTTGGAAGGCTGAGGCGGAAGGATCGCCTAAGCCCAGCAGGTCGAGGCTGCTGTGGCTGTGATCATGCCACTGCACTCCAGCCTGGGCAACAAAGAGTGAGACTCCAACTCAAAAAGAAAAATGTAGTGTATCCTAAGTGCACAGTATAGTAGTGTACAGTAATGTCCTAGGCCTTCACTTTCACTCTCCATTCACTCACTGACTCACTCAGAGCAACTTCCAGTCATGCAAGCTCTGTTCATGGTAGGTACCCTACACAAGTGTACCATTTTTTATCTTTTTTGTTGTTGTTTTTGGAGACAAGGTCTCACTCTGTCACCCAGGCTGGAGTGCAGTGGCGTAATCATAGCTCACTGCAGCCTCAAACTCCTGGGCTCAATCGTCGTAATCAGAGCTCACTGCAGCCTCAAACTCCTGGGCTCAATCGTCGTAATCATAGCTCGCTGCAGCCTCAAACTCCTGGGCTCAATCCTTGTAATCATAGCTCACTGCAGCCTCAAACTCCTGGGCTCAATTGACCCTCCCACCTCAACCTCCCAAAGTGCTGGGATTTTAGGCATGAGCCACCACACCCAGTCCTTTTTTTAATATTTTATACCACATTTTTACTGTACTTTTTCTATGTTGAAAGAATTAAGATACATAAGTGACTACCATTATTTACAGGATTCAGTCCAATCATGTGCTGTTCCAGTTTGTAGCCTGGGAGCAATGGGCTATACCACACACACAGCCTAGGTGTGTAGTGGGCTATACCATCTAGGTCTGTGTAAGTCACTCTATGATGTTCATACAATGAAGTAGCCTCAGGAAGATTTCTCAGAACATATTCCTGTAGTTAAGTGATACATGATAGCATATGTTTAGAGAACTTCATGATATACAAAGAACATTCATAAACTTTATTTCATTTAGATGCTCACAACTTGAGGTGAATGTATTGTGTCTGCTTTACAGATGAGGAAACTGAGGTGCAAAGACATCAAAAAGATTGGGCCTAGCTCAGTGGCTCACACCTGTAATCCCAGCACTTTGGGAGGCCAAGGTGAAAGGATTGCCTGAGCCCAGGAGTTCAAGACCATCCTGGGCAACATACGGATATCTCGTCTCTACTAAAAAATTTAAAAACTAGCTGGGCATGGTGGCACATGCCAGTAGTTCCAGCTATTAGGGAGGTTGAGGCGGGAAGATCTCCTGAACCCAGGAGGTGAAGGCTGCGGTAAGCCAAGATTGTGCCACTGCCTGGGTGACCCCGACTCAAAAAAAAAAAAAAAAAAAAGATTGGGCCCAGGCAATTCCATGAGGAACAACATGACAGAGCCAGTTACTGAGCTGTGGAATATGACGGTAATCCTGCTCGCATACTCAGTCCAGCCCCTCCCATGGCACCGTGCAACTCACACCTGGGTCTCTCTGAGAAAGAAGCCCAGCATCGCCTGGTACTTATCCCCGAGTCTCAGCTCCTAAGTTTAGAACCAGGCATTAGCCCTCTAATCCCAAGCCCCTCCCACTCTGTGGAATCTGGATAAACCCAGGCCTGAGAGATACAGGAGGGAGGAGGCTTCCTCAATGTGACTGGCAGGACACAGAGCCTCAGGGCTGGGGTGGGACAGGTGACACAGCTGCCCTATCTGGTTGCTAGGTCAGTTCCCTTAGGCCTAGGATGAAGACCTGGAAGACCCCACTTTACCATGAATCCACATGGGTAACTGAAGGCAAAACTTCTAATTTTTTTTTTCTAATTTGTATAATGGTTCAAACACCTAGTCTTCTCTTATCTCACAGGAAGAAGTTTTTGAATCTATGTAGTATTTTAAACTCCTTAGCATGGAGAGTTGAGTGACAAAGTGTCTGTTAAAAAGGTCATTCACAGTTGCTTGCGGTGGCTCATGCCTATAATCCTAGCACTTTGGGAGGCTGAGTGAGGATTGCTTGAGCCCAGGAGTTCGAGATTAGCCTGAGCAATATAGTAAGATCTTGTCTCTACGAAAAATATTAATTAAAAAATTAGCTGGGTGTGGTGGCGTGCGCCTGTGGTCCCAGCTACTCAGGAGACTGAGTCAGAAGGATCACTTAGGTCCAGGAGGTTGAGGCTGTCGTGAGCCATGATTGTGCCACTGCACTCCAGGCTGGACAACAGAGTGAGACACTGCCTCAAAAAAAAAAAAGTCATTCTTTTTTTCTTTCATTCATTCATTCATCCAATCAATAAGTATACATTGAATACTTTCTATATGTCAGACTCTAGTCTCAGACTTGGGAATATAGCTGTGAACAAGGAAATACTTCCCCATCCTCACAGAGTATAGTGTCCAGAAAATCCAAACCCAAACCACCAGCAGTCAGTACAGTCAGATTGCCATCATTCTTCTGCGTTTTTTCAATGGAATGCCCCCTAATGAAAGCAGCATTAGTCGGCTTCTAGGACGACAAGCCTGGTGTACTGGAAAAGCAAACGCATCTAAATACACATAGACGCAGACAATAGATGCTCAGGGTAATCCACTGTCTCGTCTGTAATATGCAAAATGAATTTTTGTAAAGGATGCCTCCTCCTACGTTTTCATAGGCAGGAATTAAAACCTATTTGCTATGCTTAAGACTGGCAAACAAGTTTTTCCACCAAAAACGTTTCCTTGCTTATAAATATGTTTTTCACGAAGGTTAAGTTGCGAACGTGTTTATCCCATTCCCAACAAGCCTATGACTACTTCTCAAAGAAGATAAATAGCTATACCCCAAAGTCATAAACATGCTTTTGATGGTTCAGAAGAATTATGGCATATATTAGTAAATTATGGTATACCTTGGAAACAACTTACACAGCTTATGATGTAATGGCTTAGGTAATTTGGGATACAATCAATATGGCAGGTGCAACCACAATCCATTAGACTGTGTGGCAAGCCCAGAGTGCCAGGCTCCCAGTTAGCATAGAGCCCTGCTGCCAGACCAAGTGAGGAATGATGGCTCCCTCCATCTCGTCAGAGTGTCCTGAGCAGGCTGCGATTCACCACATGCTGACCATAAGGGACTCCCGCCCTGGGGAGGATGGAGGCCAAAACCCCTCTGAGTAGAGACCACTGATGAGTTGACTGAGTTTGATAGGTCAGTCCCGGTAGGTGGGGCACATGCCTTCCACCTCCCACCCCCCTTGCTGGCTCACAGGTGCCCCTTAACTTGTGGAAGGAAGTAAACGAGTGAGCCTTGTTTAAATTAGGTGCTGCATGTGTGCGATGGTTTTCCCTCCTTGATATCCACTTTTTAATTTTCATTTCATTATTTTTTTAGAGATCGAGTCTTGCTCTGTTGCCCTGGCTACAGTGCAGTGGAGCCATCATAGCTCACTGTAATCTCCAACTCTTGGGCTCAAGTGATTCTTCTGCTTCAGCCTCCAGAGTAGCTGGGATGACTGGTGCATGCCATCTCGCCCAGCCTCCTTGGCATCCTGAACCGGGTTCTTGTTTCAACTCGAGGTGTGATTCCTCAGAATCAAAAAGCCAGCTACACCATTATGTGCACTGCCAACCCCAACAAAGGGCCCACCTTGCTTGAAATCTCCATGAATAATCAGATTTGGGCTCTGTTGGTGTGGGCTGCTCCAAGGCTGATGCCGCAGGCCTTTACTGTGGGACATTTTCCCCAAAGTGATAAAACCTTGGGATAGCCCCAGATTCACACCCTCACTGAGAGGCCAGCATGACCGACAGGCTTCCTCGCCCAAAAGGCCAGTGCGCCAGCCTCCCGGGGAGGCCTTACCAAGATCTGCCTTGTGTCTGGGGCCTAGCACCGACCCCTGCTTCCCAGTTGGGGCTTGCTGGGTTCAGAGCACCGGGGCACTGAATCTGTGTTTGTGTGTCATTGCTGTTCACACAGACATTGTGTCTCTGGCTCGTGCATCCAGAAACATTCCAAAATTCTGCCAGTCTGTGTGGTTTTTCTGCGCTGCCCCTCCTGCAGCACTCACACACTCTTCCCTCTCTGGTTCTGCCGCCAACCAAACACATTACTGTCATGGTCACTGTCACTACTGTGTTGAAAAGAGAAAGAATAAAGTCTTAACACCTACCCCCCCACCCTGCCCCTCCCCGCTCCTGATCTCCCAGAGGGCAAGTTCACAGAATGTGCTGGATGTCTGCCCCTGGTTTTAAAATATCCTCCTCACCTTCCCACTTCAGGCCCTGCAGCGCTGTCCCAGCAGTCTGGAAAATGGGTGTGTGACCTCCTTGGTATCCCAAGGGCAGAATGTTAACCCTTACATCACAGTGCCAAGGGCCCACTTACATTTACAAAATGCTTAAAGTCCAATGGTTGTTCTCTCCACCCCGACTTACCTGGTTTCTCTCTTCTCCCCGCCAAAAAATAAAAATAAAAAGTGGTCATTTTGCTTTAACGTTCAACTTGAACATAAGCATTAGAATTGATTGTGTTGGCCAGGCATGGTGGGTCACGCCTGTAATCCCAGCACTTTGGGAGACTGAGGCAGGAGGATAGCTTGAGTTCAAGACCAGCTTGGGCAACGTAGGAAGACTTTGTCTAAAAAAAAAATCAAAAAATTAGCTGGGCATGGTGGCACATACCTATAGTCCCAGTTACTCGGGAGGCTGAGGCGGAAGGATATCCTGAGCCCAGGTGGTCAAGGCTGCGGTGAGCTGTGACTGTGGCACTGCACTCCAGTCTGGGCAACAGATTGAGACTCCAATCCCCCCGCCCCCCAAATTGATGTGTTGGTATATTGACTTGGTAGCCTGCTTCCAGGCTGTTCTCTGAAGTCCACAGGGTCTGCCTAGGGACCACATCCCCCTCGCTCATGGCCCCATGCTCTCCCTCGTGCAGAATTTGTTTAAAGCCACTATTGAAAGACTTACCAAATCCCCCTACCCTGGCCATCCTGGCTCCCACTTACAGACCCCTATACAGCTTCTCAGTGGCTCATGATTTTTTTTCTGAGATCATGGCCTCCAAATGACCAGCAGCAAATGTTTCTGATGTGGTTGGCTCAGTCCATAGTGCATGGGAAAAGGACACACAGGAACGACAGCCAAGACTGCACTGACCACAGCCCATGGCATCACCCGGGAGCTCCCTCTCTGGCTTCAGAGCCACCCACACATGTTTGGGACCCGTCAGTCTCTAGCTGTATGTTAATTCCATCGGGCGGTTTGCCCACACGACTGCCAGCATGTCACTCAGGAGCCAGCGGAGTCCTGCACTTTGTGGACTCACAGGAGGTCACGTAGTTTGCAGAGCTGAGCCAGAGGGTCCTTTTGAGACAGTTCAGTTGCTTTAAGGATGGCAAATATGTTTCTGATATATTGGAAGCGGCTCCCTCGGGTGCTACTCTGAGAAGACATGTAGGTCACAGTCAAGCTCATAGGGAAGGACTGTTGTAATAAATCTGTGATGCCCACCATTTCATGGAGAGGGAAAGGGGTACATGCCCTGTGCCTGCAGCCCCTGGGCTGTTTGATCCCCTACCATGCCTGCAAATTCCTGAAGGGCGAGACTGGTTTAGTGAAGAACAGCCTCACCCATCTAGTTATCCAGTCTCAGTGCTAGAGAGAAAAATATGAAATAACCTCAACTCTCCTAATGTTTTTCAGTTTTTAAATCCAACTGTGTAAAAGTGGTCAAAATGCTAATTATACAGAAATATATGAGAAAATGACATAGAGAGTAAGATTTAAAGAACCAAAACGTCCAAATACAGTTTGGTGCCTTTTTTTCTATTTTCAACCTTAGATACTTTCTGTTGTTGTTTTGTTTTGTTTTGCTTTGCTTTGCTTTCCTTTGCTTTGTAAAGCAGCAGTCTCACTATGTTGCTCAGGCTGGTCTCAAGCTCCTGGTCTCAAGTGTTCCTTCTGCCTCAGCCTCCCAAAGTGCTGAGGTTACAGGTGTGAGCCACCGTGCCTGGAAAATTTTCTCTGTTTTGAAGATCATTTTCCAAGCTAAGTAATAATTACTTTGAGCTCATCCCAAAGGCTTATTTGGAACCAGAAGATATTTGAGGCAGAACTGTTATTTATACTGGTTCTGGTACCAAACAGGACTAAGAACAGGTGGACTGAGTGTTAGAGCTTATCAGCACAAACAAACCCATGATGGGCCCTGAGCACACATGCCCAGTATTTGTGATGTCCCAAAGCACTTCTGCTATGGTCTAAATGTACTTCCTCCCAAATTCATATGTTGCAACTGAATTGTCAACGTGATATGTATTAAAATGTAGGACTTTATAGGAGGTTATTAAGTACTGAAGGGAGATTGGCACCCTTATAAAAGGGCTCGGTGGAACTAGCTAGCTTTTTCCATCTCTTCCATCATGTAAAAATACCAAGATGTCACCATCTGTGATGAATGGACTGTCACCAGTCATAAAATCTGCCAATGCCTTGATCTTGGTCTTCTCAGCATCCAGTCTGTGAGCAATAAATTCCTGTTGTTGATACATTACTCAGCCTAAAGTATTTTGTTATAGCAGCAGGAATAGCTAAGACACCTTCCATTTCTTTGTCTTATTATTTAATCTCTTACTTCTAGTTCACAGCCCATGGCTTCTCACATTATATCTCTACCTTAAACTTCTCATAATCCCAAATCCATTCTTCCCAATCAGAACCAAAATATGAGAATAAGAAAATCATCATGCATTCCTGAAACATCTGGCCAGCACTTTCTCTAACTCAGAGACATCTACTCTTCAAGACCCTGTTAACCATGTGTTGCTCACTTGCAAACCCAGTTTGATCACCTGAGTTCTTGTTTCAACTCGAGATGTGATTCCTCCTGATAAAAAAGGCAGTCACACCATTATGTGCATTGCCAATCTCAGCAAAGAGTTTCCGGGAAGCTCCCATGCTTGAAATTTCCATGAATAATCAGATTTGGGCTTTGACCCAAATCTTACATTCTACCAAATTTTAATTATAAAAAAGAATTGATTATGAAAAGACAAGCCACAAACCGGGAAGAAATATCTGAAAAACCATCAGATATAGTTTTTTTTTTTAGTCAGAATCTCACTGTCACCCAGAGTGACAATGAATGCTTAAAACAAACAATTCAATTAAAAAATGGGCAAAGATCTGAACAGACATCTCACCAAAGACATACAGATGGAAAACATGCATATGCAGAAATGCTCCAAATCATATGTCCTTGGGGAATTGCAAGTTGAAATAACAATGAGATACCACTCCACACCCATTAGGATGGCTAAAATCCAAAACACTGACAACACCAAACACTGGCAAGGATGTGGAGCCATGGTAACTCTCATTTATTGCTGGTGGGAATGAAAAATGACATAGCCACTGTATTTTTCTTTTTTTTCTTTTTTTTGAGTTGGAGTCTCACTCTGTCACCCAGACTGGAGGGCAGTGGCATGCTCCCGGCCACCACAGCCTCAACCTGCTGGGCTCCGGTGATCCTTCCGCCTCAGCCTTCCAAGGAGCTGGAACTACAGGCGCGCGCTACCATACCCGGCTAATTTTTTTGATTTATTGTAGAGATGAGGTCTCGCCAAGTTGGCCAGGAGGGTCTCGAACCCACGGGCTCAGGCAATTCACTCACCTCGGCCTCCCAAAGCATGGGATTACAGGCGCAGCCACTGAGCCTGGCCTGTATTTGTTTTTTATTTTTATTTTTTAGAGATATGTTCTCACTCTGTTGTCCTGGCTAGAGTTCAGTGATATGATCATAGCTCACTCGGCTTTATACTCCTGTGCTCAAATGATTCTCTTGCTTCAGCCTCCCAAGTAGCTGGGATTACAGACACACGCCACCATACCTGACTAATTTTCTTTCTTTCTTTCTTTCTTTTTTTTTTTTGTAGAGACAGGGTCTCGATATGTTGTCCAGGCTGTTCTCCAATGCCTGGGTACAAGTGATCCTCCTGTTTCAACTTCCCAAAGTGCTGGGATTATTAACATGGGCAACCCTCCCCAGCCAGGCCCAGCCACTTTAGAAGGCAGTTGAGCGGTTTCTTACAAAGCTAAACATACTCTTATCATACAATCCAATAAATGATTCCTAAGTATTTATCCAATTGAACTGAAAACTTCTGTCAACACAAAAATCTGTACACAAATGTTTATAGCGGTTTTATTCATAATCGCCAAAACATGGAAGCAACCAAGAAGTCCTTCAATGGGTGAATGGATAAATGAACTGTGGAAACCAACAATGCAATAGTATTCAGCGTTCAAAAGAAATGAGCTACCAAGTCATGAAACTACACAGAAGAAGCTTAAATGCGTTTTGCTAAGTGAAAGGAGCTAGATTGAAAAGTCTACATAGTATAGGATTCCAACTAGAGGACATTCTGGACCAGGCAAAACTGTAGAGATATAGAAAGGTTCGTGGTCCTGGAGCGTGAGCGAAAGGGGAAAGAGAGGAATGAATGTGTGGAGCACAAAACATTTGCGGGGGCAACAAAATTCTTCTGTCTGTTACTCTTCTGTTATGTAATGGTAGAGTCAAGGCATTATATATTTGACAAAAGTCATAGACCCCTACAACAGAGTGAACTCTAATGCAAACTGTTGCCTTTGTTTAATAATGTATCAATTACAACAAATCTACCTACTGATGCAATATGGTCGGGGGGTTATGGGAACTCTGTACTTTCTGCTCAATTTTTCTTGAAACCTAAAACTTATTTTTAAAATAGTCTATCAATAATAAAAAGAATGGCCACGCATGGTGGCTCATGCCTGTAATCCCAGAATTTTGGGAGGCTGAGGCAGGAGGGTTGTTTGCGCCCGGAAGTTTGAGACCAGCCTAGGCAACATAACGAGACCTCATCACTACAAAAAAATCAGCCAGGTGTGGTAGTGCGTGCCTGGAGTCCCAGCTACTCAGGAGGCTGAGGCAGGAAGATCACTGAGCTCAGATACTTGAGGCCAGGGTGAGTCATGATTGTGTCACTGCACTCCAGCCTGGGCGACAGAGTGAGAACCTGACTCAAAAAAAAGAAAAGAAAAAAAAATAAAAATAAAAATGGCAATAAAAGTATAAAGCATGGAAATTAATTAAGAATACATACAAGAGTTCTACTTATAAAAATTTAAATCTTATTAAAATGATCTATTATGGGAGGGGGCACACCTCATCAACAAGGGCACCTACATGACGAACATTTGTATATCTAACCCTGAATTGTACACATCTTTAAAATAAAAAATTTAAAAGTTAAAAAAAGATCTATTATAGATGATTTTAATTAATTGGAAAATATTCCATAGGCTTGGATGGGATACTTAATATTACTAAGATATTAATTTTTTCAGACTAATCAATAGATTCAGTGCCATGGTAATCAAATTTTAGTTGTATTTTTTGAAGTACTTAATAAACTTACTTTAAAATTGATTGAGAACAATCAATAAAAGTCTATGGAAAGCTGAATTAAAAATTTTTTTTTTGAGTTGGAATCTCACTCTGTTGCCCCGGACAAGCAGCCCATATAATAGAGAGGAGATACCTGTATATTAATTATGCTCTAACGGAACTAAAATGCAGGGCTTCTATCCAGCACATTAGCTTGGTAGACCTCTGGGTTTGAAAGTGATTTGTTGGGGCACACTTCATCAATAAAGGTACCTGATTTCGAACCAGGTGAAGTGGGGACCAAAGTGGGGCCCAAACTTTACCTGTACAATGACCATTTGTATACCTAACCCTGAATTGTACATCACATCTTTAAAATAAAAATAAAGTGATTTGTTTATACCTGTCAGTCAGAGAAAAATTAAAAATTATAATTTAAAAAGATGCCGGGGGCCCAGCACAGTGGCTCACGCCTGTAATCCCAGCACTTTGGGAGGCCGAGGCAGGAAAACTCCTTGAGCCCTGGAGTTCAAGACCAGCCTGGGCAACACAAAGAGACTTTGCTTCTATTAAAAATAAAAAATAACTAAAAAATTAGAAAAATATTTCTCTATGGGTGATATACCACAACATCCCTGGTGACTGGGTAGAGTGGACACACATTATAAGTCAGTAGCATCTGGGCTGGTTGCCAAATGCTTAGAATCCCCCAGCCGAGAGGGATGTCAAGAGACCAATACCTGGCAATACCTAGTTCCTGACAGATACCACCAAATCTATGATGAAGGGTGTGAGCCTTGGAGTCAAGATGGCCCTGAGTTCAAGCCGCAGCTCGGCTAGGTGGGATCTCGGGCAAGATCTTAAGCTCTTCAGCTTTAGTTTCTTCATCTGCACAATGGGAATAACAATGTATTATTATTACTTTCATTCATATTCATTGCAATTGTGAATATAAAATGTCTAACAGAGTAGCTGGAAAACAGTAAATGCTCAATAATGTTCATGATTTTTGCTAGTTGTGGTGGCTCACACCTGTAATCCCAGCACTTTGGGGGAAAGGGCTGAGAAGATTGCCTGAGCCAGGGGTTTGAGACCATCCTGGGCAACTTGGTGAGACCTCATCTCTACAATAAATAAATTAAAAACAAAAAACAAAAAACACTAGCAAGGCATGGTGGTATGCACCTGTAGCTCCAGCTACTTGGAAGGATCACCTTAGCCCAGCAGGTCGAGGCTGTGGTAGCTGTGAGTGCACCACTGCACTCCAGACTGGGAGACAGAGTGAGACTTTGACTCAAAAAAATGTGAATAAAAAATAAAATAATGTTTACAATTTTTATTGTTATAATTATGAATAAAGGTCTCAGGAAATGAAGACTTCCTTAGCCGTATAACCAATACCCATCCCAGCAAGATAGAAAGAAACATGATCATCTCTGCTTAAACGGTCAGATCGACTCACAGTGACTTCCCCAGGCTCACAGCTGACTCCACTAATGAAAAATCAGCTGCAGTTTTCTTTCATTCATTCACACTTTGAAGTGCTATATTTCATGTAGCATTTTCCTAGCTTTTGTCCTTGAGAATGTCACTGGGTTTTTTGTTTGTTTGTTTGTTTGTTTTTAGTAGAGACAGTGTTTTGCTGTGTTGCCCAGGCTGGTCTTGAACTCCTGGGCTCAAGAGATCCTCCTGCTTCAGCCTCCCGAGTAGCTGGGACTACAGGCACACATCACCATACCAAGCTGAGAATGCTTTGTCAAAGCAATGTAGAATGGTATATACTTAAGTGTTAGGGAGGAAAGTTCATAGAAAACACATAGACCACCTTTTTCCAGTTTAGGAAATCTTTTTACAAGCATCTCTCCACCCCTACCACTGGCAAATAGCAAGCCAGCTTCTGCTCAAATAACTCCAGCCACAGGAGCTCACAACATTTCAGGACAACTCTCTTGAGTTGTAACTCTTTCTTTTAAACATCATCAGTGCCAGCATCTAAGGTATGCACTCAGTGGACAAGACACTAAGTCCCATTAGAGCTGAGCCCAAGTTGCTGGTTCACTGCTGTATCCCCAGGACCGAACTCAGTGACTTGTTACCTAACAGACAAGCAAGAGATATTTGTGGGATGGACGGATGGGTGGATGGACGGATGGATGGGTGATGTGTCCTCTATGGGTGCTATAGAATAAGTTAAGCATATTTTTTCCCCTATCACACTATGGCTTAGAGTTCAAGACACGCAGTAATTAACTTACATTCACATTAAAGACTTGGGGAGATTTCATGTAAAATGATTGAAGAACTGCAAGTATCCTAAGATCTACAAACTATCCCAGGCTTGAGTGTCAGCAATAAAACTCTTTAAAGTGAATTAGTCAGCCGGGCTCAGTGGCTCAGCCTGTAATCCCGTGCTTTGGGAGGCTGAGGTGAGTGGATTGCCTGAGCCCGCGGGTTCGAGACCCGCCTGGGCAACTTGGCGAGACCTCATCTCTACAATAAATCAAAAAATTAGCCGGGCGTG
>CAUYQG010250252.1:0-34481 GCA_963574415.1 Tarsius wallacei
AGCCTTCCAAGTAGCTGGAACTACAGGCGCGCACTACCATGTCCGGCTAATTTTTTGATTTATTGTAGAGATGAGGTCTTGCTTGCCCAGGTGGGTCTCGAACCCGCGGGCTCAGGCAATCCACTCACCTCAGCCTCCCAAAGGCGCGGGATTACAGGCTGAGCCACCGAGCCTGGCAGATATGAACTTATAAAGCAAGTTAACTGTCATCTTTATTTTCCTGGGTAAGCATGGTCTCCATTATATTATCTTTTCCAGAATTCTTTAGATGCTAATATTATCAAGTGATTCAGACAAGAAGGGGAACACTGAAACTGTAGAAAAGATAGGTCTTAGCTGGGTGTGGTGGCTCACACCTGTAATCCCAGCACACTGGGAGGTTGAGTCAAGAGGATTGCCTGAGCCCATGGGTTTGAGACTAGCCTGGGCAACTTGGCAAGACCTCATCTCTACAACAAATCAAAAAAATTATCTGGGCGTGGTAGTGCGCACCTGTGGTTTCAGTCACTTGGAAGGCTGAGGCAGAAGGATTGCCTGAGCCCAGCAGGTCGAGGCTTTAGTGGCCGTGAGCGACCAATGAACTTCAGCCTGCGTGACAAAATGAGACTCTGACTAAAGTAAATAAATAAATAATAAAGACAGATCTTGATAACAGAATGAGAGGTCATTCCTTTACTATTTCTTTCTAATATGTCACAAAGATTACTCCATTGAATAAAATGTACCTATTTTAAGAGACACTACCAAGCATTTTGATACAAGGCAATGTGAATGAACAAATTAGATCAGAAAGCTATACTTTGTCTTTTGAGTCATCACAAGTTCAAAATGTTAAGTTCAAAATAGAAAGTCATAAACTCCTGTCAATCAAATGGTCATTATTGACAACCATTCTTTTAGCATTCCTTGAACTCTATATACAGCAAAAGAGCTAGACGTGCATTTCTGTGACTATTTATTTATTTATTTATTGAGTCTGAGTCTCACTATGTCACCCAGACTGGAGTGCAGTGGCATGCTCACAGCCACCACAGCCTGTACTTTCTGGGTTCAGGTGATGCTTCTGCCTCAGTTTCCAAGCAGCTGGAGCCACAGGTAGAAGCCACCACACCTGGTTAATATTTTTATTTATTGTAGAGACAAGGTCTCGCTGCATTGCCTAGCCTGGTCTCGAACCCATGGGTTTGAGCAATCCTCTCGCCTCTGCTTTCCAACGTGCGTGAGCCACTGTACCTGGCTATTGCCCATTCTTATCGCACAACAAAGTACAAGTTGAAGATTGGACTTTATTAAATAAAATTCTAAAGATATTGACTTGGCCCCAAATTATCTTTGAAGTAGCACAATTACTAGTAGAACATTGCTGAACTGTGTTTGGTGCAATTTTAGATTTCACATAAATGATTTCACTGGGCGATTAATATTATTTGAGATATATGATTTTTCTATTTCTAGTGAAGAGGTGGCAGATAAATGACATGTTCAAAAATCATTCACACAAAACTTTAGGTCACAGAGCTGCCTTTGCAACATAACCCATTTGATTTAAGTAGAACCATTATGTGTTGAGATGAACTAAAAGTTTCATATCATAGGCTACTCAGTTTCAATCTGGAGGAAATGATTTTTGCTTCTAAGAGTGAAGAAGAAAGTACGATGCCTTTAGGGCGGGATGCTATAGAGATTCAAGTACCTTAGTTGTTCATATAAATTATCTGAGGAGTTACAGGAGCTTAGCATACTCAAATAGGGTATCACCCTGAAAAGGAGGACTCACTGAGGAGTTGCTGACTCAAATCCAGTAATGAACTGAAGCAGGATCATGGGGAGTCAAGAAAGGGAAATGTCAAACTAGGGTGTAAGGCCCAAGGAAGAGAAGAAAAATGCAAAACCTGAGTTCAGGACTAGGAAAAACAGGTAGAAGCAGTAGTCTTCAAACTTTGTTATGCGTGAGAATCATCTAGAAAGACTGTTACAAATACAGATGCCAAGACCCTGGTTCTGATCCACTCATTCTGAGCCTCTGGGATAGGATGCGGTCTAGATGTAAGTATGTGTTGTTTTTTTTTTTAAAAAAAACTAACAAACCTCTGTTGCACAGAAAAGTTTGCTAAAAACTTGGCTGGAGCATCCAGAGGGTTGGAACTCTCAGGTGTATTACTTGTAAAGTAGTCCTCTGAAGAAGTAGGCAGTGCCTTTCATAAACATGACCATAACCATCCAGATAATAAAGTTTGGAAATTGCTGGAAGCAAATATACATTATGGGGACCAAACTACAAATAAAGGAAGTATAGGAACCAACTAACTATTGTGTCTAGGCATCAATTATTAAGGCCTACACCATTCCAAAGTTTGAGGATAAACTGAGTTGGACTTAAAACTGAGTTTTAAGATGCAGAGATGGGAAGTACAAATTCTCAAACATGTCAGTTGCAGTGATAGTCAGTGGGGAAACTCTACTTCTACCCCTTGACCTTGATACTTATATGTGTTACTGTGTGGGGACCTAGCACCCACCATATAATAGCTTTTACATGAAGGTGTATATTATATCCTGAAGGACAATTCCTTGCCTTTACAGGAGGTCATCTCTAAAATGATATCTCAGCTGTGCCTTTAAGAAGTTATTCTAACACACCGCCAAACCAGCAGTTTCTGGATAGTGTGGTATGTGGTGAGATCCTGTCCCTACTGCTACACATCTTTTGCTATAAAGTGGGTCCTTTGGTCCAACATGATGCTATCTAAGATTCTGTGTCTATAAGTAAGACATTTTGTGAGCACACGAGTATGGTGCATGCCAAGGTACTGTGGCCAGAAGAGAACATCTTTTTTTTTTCTTTTTATAATTCTGATAAAGAAAAAATGTTTCCTTTTCTTGGATGAAAGTATTCTGCTATAAAATAGCATTTTGTCTTCTTGAAGGATGGTGGTATATCAGGGACTCTATATTAGTCTCTTTTGCTGACAAATTGATAGAATGTTTTTGTTTGTTTGTTTTTGTTTTTTGTTTTTTCTTTTGAGTTGGAGTCTCACTCTGTCACCCAGACGGAGTGTAGTGGCCGCTCCCAGCCACCGCAGCCTCGACCTGCTGGGCTCCGGCGATCCTTCTGCCTCAGCCTTCCAAGCAGCTGGAACTACAGGCGCGCGCTACCACGCCCGGTTAGTTTTTTGATTTATTGTAGAAATGAGGTCTCGCCAAGTTGCCCAGGCGGGTCTCGAACCCGCGGGCTCAGGCAATCCACTCACCTCAGCCCCGAAAGCGCAGGATTACGGGCTGAGCCTGGCTGATAGAATGTTTTTAGTGTCAGTAACTGGCTCATGGATAGATTCTGTCCCTGACATCATGGTTATGCTGTTTATGAATCCATTGTTCAAGTCCTGGGATAACCAAAGACGGATGTCAATTATCATCTATTTGATGAGTCATCTTGTTCATATAATTGTTTATGACCGCTTCTGCAATGTATGCTCTATGATGGGTATTATAGTGTAATAAAAATATCCTTCCTGCTATAATTGCTCTTATTCTACAGGTAAAAGAACAAACGTTAGGGTTTTATCAGATCCTCAGTATCTCCATTCCATTGCTTCATTCAGGAACCAGAGGAATCGTTATTGAATGAGTCTGTGTATCCATGAGGCACTCTATGTATTAGACCTAGACCAGGGTTCTATTTATTACTTGATACCACATGCTTATACTCTAATAGGGGAATCAAATAATGCTTTGAATCCCTGGTATTAGGATTAGTTCAGACTGATCAACCACCTTTAAAAATCTTTTTAATGTGCAGCTTTTTGAATGTACAGTTACTTTTTAAACTATGCAGTTTTAAAAATACACAGTTTGAATATACAAACTTGAATGGCTGCAAGTCCCATTGGGAAAAACAAGAAGAATCACTACTGTTAAAACATGTAACATTGCATATTCCTTCCTCAGGGGTTAATATCATTTAATCTTTGGATTCTAGATGTGGAAACTGGCTCAAGTGTAGAAACTGAGCAAGTGATCAAAATTTTCAGTGAGGTGTTTGATAGCACCATTCTTGATCTCCCTTTATATGTATATATCTTTTAAAAATATATCCCTATTCTCTCTATCTTTTGGTCATAGACATGCCATTATCTGTTATCCATTGACATAAATCCCTGAGAGCTGTGAGTCCTGGCTATCATTTTGATATTACTGTCCCTTATGATAAATACATCTATTTTGCCCTTAATGGTTAAAGTCTAGCACCTGAATCTTTCATATCTATTGTTACTAGGAATTCCAGTTTCATAAAAGTATCATCTATTACCAATTCCAGCCACTATGAGCTTCTTAATGATATGGGAGACCCCCCCCCACTAAAAAATTCCTTTTTTCCTTGGTACAGGGAGTATCCCCTAAGCCTTCCTAAACATAATCAACTGGTGTTTTGGAGGTTCTATACATTAGTTCCATGCCAGCATGTATACTTTTTAAAGGTTTTTGCTTTCTTCTTCCATGCTGTGTCAGGTCACTTAATGTGGGTCATTATTGTTTTCAAGTTTGCATAGCAAGAGCCCTTAAAGTAGTTATCCAATCTAGTTCCAAGGGACTTTTTCAGGAAGTTAAATCTTGAGTCAAAGGGTTTTTGTCCTCATATCTCCAAACTTTCTCTTTCTCAACTTTATAATCTAAATCACTAACACCCTCAAGATTCACTCCAAGGCAGCCTTTATTCAGTTTTGTTGATAAAAATCAGTCAGGTCCTGAAGACTATTCAATCTATAATCTCTTTCCTTCTTTAGCAGGATAGCTCTTTCCCAGCTGGGTCCTACTTGTTCTTAGTTCTTGGTTTTGTGTACAGGATGGAAGATTGAAGCAGATCTTGAGGAGAATAGCATTTTCCTGCAAGGTTTCTGTCTTGGTTGAGTAATCTGCATAGTCTTTAAACATGGGGAGGAGAATTACTCTATTCTCTAACAGGTCTAGAAGGTTCTGACGAATCTGTGAGTACTAGATTACCTTGTATATCTACCACATATTTTTAGTCCAAGTCTCAGATTCCCTCTATTTACCTACCAGGTAGCTATCTTTGTAGTAAGAGACTCAACCAGGTAGCAAATTCATTCTGCTCTGAGGTTCTGACAGTTTTCATTAAGTCCTGTGCCTGGTCATGGTTTGGGCTCTGATATACCTGCAGATGAAAAGGGTTTCTTTAAAGGTTGCCTTAGAGACTGTCTGATTTTCACATTTTGCCATTAAGTTAGTAATTGGCTAACTTCAGCCTGTCATTTTCTGTTTCTAATGCATCAGTGCCAGTAAGCAACAAGCACACAATTTCAAAGTCATTATAAGTAATATTTCCTTTATGTCTTTCAAACGTTACCAAAGCCAGTGCATCTCCTTCTACTTGTACCTCTTCCTAGTTCACCATGGGTGTCTAGACATACACAGCATTACTGCAGCCTACCAGGGCTCATCAACCTTCCGCATATCACAACGACATAACCCTCATTCATATATTTCCTGCATGTGGTTCAAACTCTAAAACCACTTTGAGAGAGTCTACATGAAGGAACACTTCATGGACTAATTACCTTAGGTTAGGTTTTCCAGAAGTAGATCTTGAGCTGAGGATTGAACAGCAAGTGATTTATTAAAACAATGTTCCCAAGAGAGTGGATAATTAGAATAGCAAAAGAGAAGAAGATAAAATAGGATGTGCTAATCTCATGGGACATATACATTTAACCTTGGAGTTTGTTACATTTTGAGGCAAGAAAACTGAACTTTGTGCTTCCCTCTTGCCAGCATTGTTAGATCTTAGCCATCTTGAAGGGATTATAAACTTCCAAGCCCTTCAGGCTCATTACAGGGGAAAACTTTTGAAGGGCAAATGGGCACAGATTGCAATAAAGCACAAGCATTGTGATAAAAGAGATCTTAGAGGAACCAAGTGCAGCACCAGGAGTATCCACTGCAGGAGATCCCCCAAGAGTTTTGTGGTAGCCCAGGGAAGCCCAGGGAAGCAGGGTTCTAGTCACAGTGGTTTTATATTGCCCTAAACAAGTATAGATTTTTTTTAAGGATTTTCCTATCCTTTAATGTTCAATCCTGAGTCTGGAGAAAAGCAAGAGTCAGACAGTATCACTCATGTCAAACTCTGCCCTTCTTTTACTTTTTTCCAGTTTCTTCCAGCGCCAGAAAGGCTTTTCCATTTTTTAAGAGCACATCTTTCTTTTTCCTTATTCTGTGATTTACAGAAGACATTCTGTGATCTTAATCCCCCATGGCATGACACCATATTTTTAAAATACCCGTCCTTGTATTTTAAAGAAAATCATTTTCTCTTCCAATAAAGCCTAGCTCCAGCAATATTAAAAAAAATTTCACTCAACCTCATATTGGCCTAAAACATTTTATTTTGAAACTTCAAACCAAGCAATGACTCTCTTGAACTTGGCCGAATGCTGCTGCCCCTTGAAGCTAGGGGATGCCATTTATTCCAAAGGTAGTGTTGCCAGGGGCAAGTGAAATGAACAAAATATTGCTTTACTAGCTTAATAATGTCATCCCTGTCAAACAAATTATTGTAATGTTATTAAACGTCCACAATTTTTCTGAGTTACATAGCATTCTTATAATATGCTATGCCATTTAGAGTTTATTTCTTCGACCCAGGTAGACAGAGCCAGTTGTCTTCTCTCTGTCCTCTCCTTTTTTCTGTTTGCCTCCAGTGTCCCTCTCTTGTCCTCCCATTCCTGCCTAGCTTGTTTCTTCTAATTTGCTTATGGCTGGAAAACCAGGTATACAGGCATATTGGAATTATAGTCATGTGCTACATAGCAACATTTTGGTCGATGATGGACCATATATATTACTGTGATATTACATGATTATAATACTGCTTTTTTACTATATTATACTCTTTCTATTTTAGATATATTTAGACACATAAGTATCATTATATTACTATTGATTACAATATTCAGTACAGCACCATATGGTACAGGTTTGTGGACTAGGATATAGGCTATACCATCTAGCCTATGTGTGTAGCAGGCTATACCATCTAGGTTTGTGTAAGTATACTCTATGATGTTTGCACAAAGATGACATCACCTAATAGTGCATTTCTCAGAATGTATCTTCATCATTAAGTAATGTATGCCTTTAAATATTCTAGAGTTTCAACAGTTTAGATGAGAGACTGAGTCTTTACTCATGACATCACATGAATGCTCTCTTTGTGAGTCCTCATAACAGAGACTCCAGGTAATCAGAGCTCTGTGTTCATGTTTGTATATGTACATGCACATGTACGGGTATATACCTGGGTAGGTTTAATTTCTTCTCTATACCTTTTAATAGGTGATTGTGTTGAGGTTGCGAGAATATGACCTTCTGTATGGAGAAGATTCTATTCTTAACATAATGATATTATTAATTATCAATTTGTTTCATCTTTGACCAATTAAAGGAACTTACACATGGAAAATTTTGAAACTCTTCAGGTCATTTTTTATTCAAAGACCCAGGTTAGTATGGGTCCTATAGATTTTCATGTTCTTTGAGACAGGGGAAAAAAATCTGGTTTAATTGCTGGGGGAGAAGCAAAGAAAAAGAAAATACAAAACTCTCCAGGAACATGAATGGGCAGACCAATAGGACAATCAAATTAAGAACCCATGTGTGAGGTTGATTGTATATGGTTTTCAATTAACCAGACCACACTGGGACATCTGGTACTCCAAGTGTGTTATGTCATTACTACTGGTTTCCAAACTGGAGGGCTGCTCTGTTTTTTCAAGATTTTGTTTAGAAAAATACTTTTATCTTCTCCAATGGAAATAATCACATCCAAGGTTGTATCAAGAGCTTCTGTTCTTTCCCCATTCATATAAATAAAACTATTGACATTATGTTGAATCAATTCCACTGATGTTGTGCTCCTGAAACATATATGTATTCTGAGTAGATCACAGTAATTTTAGATAATTTTATGGGTGTGAGTCATGGTAGTAGGTGCTAAACTGATGAAATGGAGGTCATTTTGAAGGTGTGAGGGATGTGTAGGGAGGCTCCTGCTGCGATGGGTTAGAACCCATGCAGCCTTATTGTAGTCAGACTCTACCAGTGGCAGAGATCCCTCAAAGGGATTGAGGGAATGAGGGCATGACTGAATGACAAACATCTGTCTCAGCTTCAAACTTTCTAAAGGCCAGTTCACCCAGGGTGTTGATTTTACTGTTGAGTGATGGGCCGTGGTTGTCAGAAAACATCTTTCTACAGTAAACCAAAGTCAGTCCCTCTCTCCTCCCAGTCATCTTTGTCTCATCTTTGTTTGCAGTTATGGGTTGTGGGCTTGAACAGCAGAGGATCAGTTTATTCTCCTTGACTACTTAATAAGGCCGGTGATGTCCTTGTTAACACATACATATCTTTTTTTTTTTTTTAAAAAGAAAAATCCAATGTGTCTAGCTTATTTTATTCCTCATGAGCTTCTGCAAGTGTTTAGTTTATTTTTGCAGCTCTGTGCTATAGCGCAAAGACTCAGGACCAGGTTAATCAGAGGAGACTTTGATCCAGTACACAGTGTTTGCAAAGTCCCTTTGTCATTTACTTTTGACTTGACCCTCCCTTCTCATCTTAATCTCTTTTGCAGATATGGAACTTAGGTCCCAGAGAGGAGGTGGCATGAGCCGTAAGCTTCCTCTTATGTTGTTTACAGTTAGTACCCATGGTGGTGGAAGCTGCATGGTAAGAAGAGAATATTGATGTTTCTAGAAAGTTTATTATGGCTCAGTTCAGAATCTTGCAAAACAAGATGTGAAGATTAGATATATTTTAATGGAAAAAGTTAGCATTCAACTATGAGAGATGGTTAAAACTGATAGTCTGGAATGTTAATATGTGAACATTAAGTAAGGTATTTAATTTGGCTATATTCAGAATGAAGGACTGTTTCATGGTCATTTAAAGCAGTGCACTTGGTTAGGAAATACTTTCTTTTCAGAGGAGGCTCCTTGCAGTGATGAAATGCCAGCCTAAGAGATTATTGAGAGGAAGTACAGATTAGTAGGATTCTATCCCTTCATAACTTCTGTTTGCTTTAAGGAATCCGAAAGAACATTACATGAGTCGTGCAAACTACCATAGACATACTGAGATCTGAAGGCATTAAATGTAGGCGGAGAATATGACAAGTCCTATAGCACAATTTTGACATGAAGTTGATTATCATGTCACAGCCTTGAACCTGCTGAGTGTGGGTTGAGCTGGTGAGACCTGTGTGGACAAGCATAAAATGCTGTCACTACAGGGACAGTTGGATTCATCTGCTGACTTTATTCATATAATGACACAAATGTGAATGTATGTGACATTTTGTTCATCTGAAGAGCCAATCCCTATTCTATCTCAGGACCAGGCTTGAAGCTCCTTTTGGCAGCTTTCTAATTCATATTTTTCCCTATCTGTAACTACACCTCACTCTCTCTAAGAGACAGGGTCTTGCTGTGTTGCCCAGGCTGGTTTCGAACTCCTGGCTTCAACTGATCTTCCCACAGCAACTTTACAAAGTGCTGGGATTACAGGTGTGAGCCACCACACCCAGCCATTTTTTCTTTTTCTTTTTTAAAAATTAGTTTTGAGTTTTCCCATCTGAGTGTTCCTTGCTCTGACTCCAGGAGGTTCTGACTACACAGAGTTGCTTAGTTTAACTCTGTACTGAATGTCCTTACAAGCAAAGAGATCTCAAGCTTTTTGGTTCCTTGTCAAAAAGATGTTTCAGTGTTGGAGGTGAAAAGAATTGTTGTTCTTCTAAATAGATGCCAATATATGTGCACAATTACCCTATCACAAGGCATGCCTGGGGAGGCCACAAGTACACAGATATTTGATAAAGTCTAAGTGTATAATTTGAATTACCTGGAAATCAATGAGAACAAGTGCTTTAAGAGCCAGGACAAGCGTTTGCTCTTTAGCCTTTCTCTAGTGCTATTGAAGAGAAGTCATTTTCATTCATATCTCGTCTGTGAGAGGAAGCAATGTGTTGGGTGCTGAGGAATCTACTCTGTGCTATAGCCATGTGTGCTGCTGCCACTCTTGCCTGTGGATTGCCTCCTTCCACAGTCCTTCCACCATTAATTCAAGCTCCTTAGCTTGAATAGTATGTTCACAGCTCTCGCCTTTGGATTGCAGGTCTCTCTGGAAGTCTCCAGGGCTTCTGAACTCACCCGTCTGCATTGAAACTGATGTACCTCACATGCTCATGCTGTGGCTTCTCTGAGCTTGACAGAAGCAGTGCCCTCTGGGGCGTATTAGAGCCATTTCACCTGGGCAGGTAGAGAAAAATAAATACCACTTAAAGAGTAGTTAAAAAAAAAAAAAGAAAAAAAGGCTTTTAGTCTTTTTGGAGTTTTATGTTGGAGGGAAAGGATTTATTACAGGGGTAATCAGGTGTGGAAACAGGCTATAGGTGGAGCAAGTGGTGGGTGGGCCTAGACTGGCTTGCTCAACATTGCTCGGTGCACGAGGGAAACAAAGCTGGAGGAGATTTGAATCACTGGATAACATCTTTCTTACTGTTGAAAGAGGCATTTTCAGAATGCCAGCTTGTCACAAATAGCATTGCAGGGAGTAGGTGGACCTAGGTTGTAAGTACTTTTTAGCCTTCACATCTATAATCTGGACAGCTCCTCTCTCTGGTTCAGGAGAAGAAGGCGATGGAATCAAGCCTGCCAAGACAATAAAAGCTTTCTCAAGACTGTGATCTGTTAGATAAACAATTTTCCCTCTGCTCCCCATCCCATAAATTCTGTGCTGACTCTGACTTATTATTGTGTGTATCTCAGAATATAAAATCTTCTATTAACCACAAAGTAATGGAAGCTATTCATCTAATTGATCACCTCCCCAACCCCCACATAGCACAGATACCTAAAGCAGCAAGGTAAGGGAAGGAACAAGAACCGAGAAAGATCAGCAGAGCTACTGCATGTGTTGCAATCAGTCAGTGAATACAATATTTGCTTTTAAAAGCAACATATATTTGAGATTTAAAAACGAAACTTGTTAGGAGAGTTGATTTGGAAGATTTTGTTTAAGAAAACTCATAGCTTTTTTTTCTTTTTTTAACTTTTTGAAGTACTGCAAGTACCAGGTTTTTCTCTTCCTAGGACTTTTTTTTAAGCACACAACAGAGAGAGAGAGAGAGAGAGAGAGAGAGAGAGAGAGAGACAGAGGGGGAGAGAGAGAGAGAGAGAGAGAGAGAGAGAGAGAGATATGTGCAAAATAATGAAAATAAAGTATAATACCTGGCATATATCAACATGAAACTTTCTCCTTTGGAATTCTCCCTGCATTTGCATAGACATAGTTTATTGTAGTTGTTTTATAATTATAAAAAGGCAAGTAAGTAAAGTCTGTTTGCATAAGGAATTTCATGTACCACTTTTAGTTGTGATGATCGCCTCCGATCTCCTGTTTCTTCTCACTTCCAAAATTAAGCAATAAAATTGAATTTCTTCAGTCTGTGAAGCATTTATGCTTGTATAGCTTAGAGGAAATGAATACTGAAAATGAAAAATGTTCAACTTCATTAGGATCAATTTGCTACCTCAAATGAGTAAAAAGGAAAGTTTAGTGAATTTCATTTTAGATTTTGAGTATTCTAGTAGAATTAAAAAAAAAATAAACAGAAAATACAGGGCTCGTTTCTGTGTTTTTTAACACCCAAGAGGTCATGGAATTGAAAAAACTCTCTCTATATTTAAGTACTATTGCTAATCCTAAGGCCAACAGAATATTACTTTTATAAAAATCACTGAAACCCCATCACCTTTCAGTCTGTGAGACATTTAGTCATGTACACAATGAGTTAAAAGCTCTGCTATAAACTATCAACCCAAATAGGGAGTATACTTACTGGCTTCATAATTATACTAAATAGATCTTCATTTCCCTTCTTTCTTCTAAAGACATAGCATATTTATGTGTGTGTATGTGTGTTTAAGGCATGTGATTTCTATTTTCTTTAAAATTAGAGTGCATCAAAGGGAAGGAAAATGATAATTCCTACTTTAACAGAATACTAATGTGAGAATAAGGCCTTGATTTTATACGGAAGTGTTAAGGGAGAGCGAGAGGGTGTGCATAGCTAAAATTTTGAATGTATAATCATAGTATTTAAATACAGCTTGACAAATGCCATGGAAATACATGGAAAACATTTGGTGAGAACTCTTGCTGCAAAAGTCTTCCCTAGCTCTGCACTTTTGATGTTTCCTGTCTTTTCCATGTCAATATTTTTTCTCTGGGTCATGCTTTTTAACAGGATATTGCTTAAGTTTAATTTCCTATACAACTCAACTTCTATGTCTATATCCTATGATTAGTGTGTTGCCCTCCAATTTCTAATTGGTCCTTTTCTATATGTTGTACATTATACTAAGTATCTTCATTGATCAAGTACTTACTATGTGTTACACATTTTATTGGGCTCTCAGATCCTCAGTCTTGCTCATAAAGAGCAAATTTAATATGAGAACTGTGCTTTGGGCTGTGGCTACAGTCATCTTAGGCAATTTTTTCATGAAGGAAATAGCCTATTTTCAGGTTTTCTCCTGAAAGCCTCAGCATTGGCATCCAGTGGGTGCTCAACAGTTTTTATTCCAGAATTAACCCAGTAACTCATGGTTTCTATAAACAAGAAAATATTTTAGCTTGTTATATATATTATAATAATAAAGAGTATATCCAAAATAAAGTTGGCACAATACCTGTGTTCCATTATTTGTTTTAATATTACATTGGTTCTATTCTCCCTTTTCCAAGTTCATCCTTTTATTTAATTTCGATTGATATCCAATAACCTCACTATGTGCCTGGCATAGTCTTTGAAACAGTAGTAACTCCCTCATACAAGTACTGTATAACATAGTAGATATCATCCAGGTGTTTTGGTCCACTCGGGTATATGAGTTTTATACACATTAGCTATTAAATAATGAAGTAGAGATATAATAAAAATAAAAAGGCTTATAGTTAAGAACTGCCTAGGTGGTACAGACAGTGAATGATTTGAATTTATAATAACAGTTGATTGCTGAGATTGAATGGGCAGGAACAGTTTTGTGAAAGTTACTTAGCTTAAAGTGGGTCTGGAAGTATAGGTAGGACTTGGAGACCAATAACAATACCATCTGTGTACGTAATTCTTTGGAGTTTACAGGTGTTTTCACAGATAGTGTCTGTTTTAATCCTCTCCCGTGTGCTGTGAGAAAAATGCCCCCACCTCCGTTTTATGTATGAGAAACTCTCCCTAGAGTTAAAGTAACTTGTCCCATGACCTAGAGAAACCCTGACTTGTAAACCAAGGCTTCTGATTAAAACCTCTTCCCTCTCTATTACAGTGGTTTCTAGATATAAGTAAATGGCACAAAGAAAAAGTTAATTGACATAAGGAAGGGCCTAGAGGCTCATAGTCATAAACTCTTGTAGTAATGTAAAGCTAGATGTTATGCAGAAACCCAAGAATATTTCAGTAGGGCCTTTTATATTTAAAAATAATCTATGATAAAAGATTAACTTTATAACATAAAGGAGGGTGGGGTAGCACTGAGTATAGCCAAAGGGAAATAGGGTAGATAGATTGGTGCTGGGAAGGCTTTCTATTCTATTCTTTATTCTGTAGAAAAAGGAAACAATTGTAGATCTTTAGTCAAAAGGTGTCATTTTAGGAAAATAATCAACAGCAGTGTGACGTGCTTCTCCAAAAGGAAAAAGACTAGAGAATGGGGGAATTAGTGAGTATAATCTCACAATATTTCTGAAACAAAACCAAAAATTTGAGCAGAAACAGTGGAGATGAAGATGGAGTTACAGATTTCAGAGTCATTTAGGAAATAGAACCAACAAAAGTTGATGTGGGATTAGAAAGAAAAGTAAAAATTAGAGTACCTCAGCAAGTAGTTATATTCCAATAGCTACAAAGGAGGTATGGCCAATTAGTAGTAGGAAAGAAAACAACTAATTTGGACACAGGTTGAGATGTCCGTAGATGGGCTCCCGGGTAGACGATTTTGTATAGAGTCAGGTGTGGTGCTCTGGCATTTAAAAGGAAGACTAGGACTACAGGTAAAATATGAGAGACATTATTTCTTAAATAATAAGCGAATTCATGAGGATGGTTTTTAAAAATGTATCGCTCTTCTCCAAAAAAAGGCAAACCAAAGGAAAAAAAAATCTTGGAAATATCACCATTAATGGCACAGATGAAAGAAAACCTCAGGGAGCCTAGAAAGAACTTCATGTTTTTGGTAAAACAAACAACCTAAACAACAACAACAAAATCCAACTAATCAACCAATGAAGCAAACAAGTGAAACAAATCACACACAAAAATATCCTCTATTACATAGTATAGGCCAGAGGGTTAGCAAACTATGCCAGTGAACTAATTCTGTCCTGCCACATGTTTTCATAAGTACAATTTTATTGGAACAGAGCCATGCCCATTCATTTATGTGTTGTCTATGGCTGCTTTTGCACTGAGACAGCAGAGTTGAGAAGTTGAGACAAGGACAATATAGCTGCAAACTCTAAAATATTTACCATCTGAGCCTTTTATGAAACAGTTTGCTGCCCCTTGTTTTAAATATAAAACAAGATTAAAAAAAAAAACAATTGTTAGATAAAACAAACCTACTTAATTTTCAGAGTTATTTCTTATAATACATCAGTAAACAAAGACTACTGTAAATGAAAGACTACCCCTTCATGTGGCAGGATCAACAACAATACATATATAATTCTGTAGCATTGCCTCTGAATAGGAGGAGAGTAAAACTTTCTAGACTTACCCTATAGGAAAGGCATTGCTGTATTAAGGGGAGAACAGGTCAGCTGGCTTCCTTCATATCAAAAAGATGAGCATTATCATCCATCCATGTCAAATCTTTAACATTTTCACTTATTCTTGGCTCCCTTTTTATGAGGACAGTGCCTCATTCAGCTTCATAAATCACACTAGGAAAATACAGTCAAGAAAAGGGCTTGCATTATGAACTCATTCAATTAAACATTCTGGAGGGCATGATTGCTTTAGGCTTGGAAGTGGAACAACATCTCAGTAGAAATTAAAAACATAAAGGAATGTGTTCAGGTAATTGCTTATTAAATTTTCAAACCCCAATGACAATAACAAGTTTAAATTGATTGCTCAATATGTTTAAACTAGATGATGCTGAATGAACCACAAAGTTGCACTAGTGAGGCCTAAAAGTAGACCTTATTGAATGGTTAAGTACAGCAGTACCTTTTTGCCTCTGAGTGCTTAGAAAGAATTCAATAAGCCTGGCTGAGATAGTCCAAATTAAACTGGTTAGTAACAAGTGCAACTGTCTCTAGTTTGTAGTGAACCTCAGCTCAGATGGTTTCAAATCACCTGTGAATCTTAGCAACAGAAAAGCAAGGACACTCACATTCTTGCCTCTGAAGTGCACTTTCAACGTCATTTATTTTCTCACAGGAATCTCTCTGGTTCCCCCTTCTTCTCCTCACCACCCATCCAATATATAGGAAACCTACAGCAGTTTAATGTTGGAATAAATTTGTCTGAGCTTCTGAAATGCCTAATTAGCATACATGTTGCCTTTAGAAGAAAACTTGCAAGTCATTATTATGAATAATTCTATAAATACTCTGATTAGTCTGTATTTAGGGAATTCTTATCTCAACTTTAATACAAGATAGCTTCACTTAACTAGAACTTTTAAAATTAAGACTCTCCTATAATCATATTTGTATTATGAATCCTACATTCTCTCTAATCTGTAAACTATAAACAAAAATTCAGTGTCTGAGATTTAATTGTTACTCTTCCAGGACTGTTTTAAAATATTCAGATAACTTTCTACATTATTTCTAGTTATAGTTATTGTACCATACAATATTCAATGATGTATAAAGTGGTGATCTGGAGATTTTTGATCAAATATGAAAACAACGATTACATTATAGTCTATTACCTAATAAGCAGGGAAATAAAACAACATAGTTTTAGCATATAGATGAAATGGGAGCCAATCATCTTCATCCATAAATGAGAAAATTCAGTTACCTAGAACATCCCATTCCCCTTTTTAAAACAGGGACTGAATACTGTGCACTTTTCTTTTCTTCTTTCTTTTTTTCTTTTTACAGCTGGAGAGACTGGAAATTAAACTGTGATATATAGAGAAGGCTGTTCTGTATATAGTCCCTGCAGTGGGAAAGTTTATTGTACACACTTAGAGACTCTTAAAAACTGGGGACTAAAAACATATCAAAGGAAAAAGGAACGAAGGTAAGAGTGGAGTGGAGAATAGTTGTTTGGATGAAGGAAAAAGGAAAAGTAATAGGTGCTGTAAATAGGAGAATTGGGATCCATACAAAACTTCTGAAAAGAGTTTGAAATTAAAACTGGACTTGCTGAAGTCTCCTTTTATGATCCAGTACCTATTGTGACGCATATGAGTTGAAATTTTCCAAGTGAAAAGCTTCTTTGCTTTACCACCTTTCTTGCAGACATTTTCTGGATGTTTTAAATGTAATTGGTGAGATCATCTGGCTGTAACTTTCCCATATGAGTCCCTATCACAACTCTCCACAGATATCACCATATTGCTGGTATTTGTTAGCTTTGTTAGTTGTGCTGCAGTAAGAAACAACCCCCAAAATCTAAGTAGTGAAATCTCAAAAGTTTATTTTTATTTCAGGCCTCGCATAGGTCTGCTGGGTACTCTGCTCTATGTAGTCTTTGCTCTGGGATCTAGGCTTTTAGAACAACAGCTAATGGGACCTTATTGGAAAGCTGCAGCAGAGGGAATGAGAGACAGTGAATTGCACTCTGTCTCTTAAAGCAACCACCTGGAAACAAAAATCACATTTCACTGGCCATAACTAGCATATACATACCAAAATATAAGAAAGCTTTTAGGTACCATTGTTCTGTGTGCTCAAGAAAATCAGAAATATTTAATGGAGCATGTGAGGTTCATACATTGCCTCTTTCCCCCTGTATCTGGCTTCTTTCTGCCCTTCCCCCAGGGAGCAGCCTTTAGCCAAAGCTGGTCTCTGAAGGATATGCACATTCCCAATAATGAGTCACACGCTGCAGGTGATCAAATGAAGCTGAAAACAATGTGGTCACATGTAATCAATGTAATTGTAAATATGTCATAAGAATTTGATTAATTGACTTGCTTGCCTAAAAAACTGCTGTACTGCCCTAAGGCACAGACTCTTTTCTTACCTACTAGCCCCCACAGGCCACCATCGGCACCACCTGGGCAAACTCTTTCCTCACTTACCAGCTACTATTGTCAGTGTCTCCTGTAAGTTCTAATAAACCAAGTTCTTTCCCCAGTGGATATCCAGATGACTTCTTTGGAATGGGTAAAGAAGCTTACATGCAAGTTCTCTCAGATTTGGAGTTGCCACATAACAGAGAGTATAATTAAGTATCCCACACCTCTTATATATAAAGTACTGGAAAGGAATATCTGTCTTTAAAGGGCTGTGACTTCTAGTGTGTGATAGAAATTATATGCTGTGCAAATGCACGCTAACCAAATTCATGAACTAGGACATCCCAAAGAAGTCCCAAGAAGGAGGTGTCACGGTGATGTGATTGGGGTTTGAACACTGACCCTACCAATTAGTAGGCCTGTAACAATGGCCAAAGGATTTAATCATACAGATGAATCAATTTTCATATCCTGTATGGTGGGATGACTGACACTGCTTTCCTTGTATTTTGTGAGAATCAAATGTGATAATGCATAGAAGGTACTTAGATAACATTGCTGAGCATGAACAGAGTCAGGCTTTTGGCTCCTTATACTACTTATCTCTGAGGACCTGGGTTTACAAGAAAGGCTTTGAAGAACAGTGTGAGCTAAGCTTGTCCTTGAAGGGAAGGCTAAATTTATTTTGCAAAAAAGAATTGAGAAGAAAAAGAGTGAAGACTCTCAGTCAGGGTGTGACTGGAGGTTTTAGGAAGAGTAAATAGGCCTGTTGGGTTGGTTCAGGAGATTTATGGAGAACCCGTCTCTTGTAGCGAAGCAGGACCCCATGGATATTTTTAACATGAGATTTCAAAGCAGAGTGTAGAAGAATTAATTTGACAGAAGTGTGTGGGATAGATTGGAGAAGCAACAGTGCAGAGAAGGAGCTATTTGTGTAACAAGAGGAAATGGTGGTATAAAGGAGAGCAGAAGATCTATAGGATGTTTTACCTAATAGGAAAACATGAAAGCTAGTTAACCATGGTTAACTGATTATAAGGTAATAAGAAGGAGAGTCAGAGAGTGGGAGAGTTGTGACCAAAAAGTCTAGTATTTTCTGCTTCAGTACCTAAGTACAACAAGGCATGTTAAAGCTGAGTGATTACTCTAACTTAATTTCCTGTCCTTAGGTGACATATCACAGCCCTGAACACTACCCAAATACAGTGTTCCTTGTGTATTGACGCCAGACAGAAAGTCAAAATGAGTCCATGAAATTATGTATGTTGACTAGTCTGTTCCTTAGAGAAAATGCCCAATAAGAGGCTGTCAAATAAATATAACAAAGGCTATGAAAGAAATAAACACAAGTGTAGCCAAGTAAACCAATCAGCTTGAAATTAAGAACCAACGTGAATTCAGTTGTCAGAGAGGAGTAATTCCATGGCTGTGAACATACCAATGACTGGATCCCTTGGCAGGCACCGTGAGCTATTGCCTGCTGCCAGCTGCTGTATTTAAAACTGCTTTAGATTAAAATGCAGATGTACAACATTTAAAGTTTATAGTTTAAACATGGATTCATGGATCACTTTAAAGGCAGCCCAACCTGTGAAGTCACAGATGGCTTTAGACTAAATTACAGATTAACCTGAGCTATAAGAGGAGCTAGAAACTGCCTTGCTTAGCAGGGACTAGAGACAAAACCTTCTCAGCACCTTGCTTCTAGAGTGCTTCTGAAAGATGAAACTTGTGAGTGTGTGGCCAAAAGTGAAATGAGAATTTTTTGTTTAACCTCATACCTATAGGAAGAATAAAACTCAGGTGTGAGGGTGTTTCAATGAACATACCAATTAAGAGAGCTAAACAAATTTCAGCACAGAAACATATTCAGATCTTTCTGTTTAATTTTGCTCTAATAAGAAGCAACTAGAAAGATCTCTATTCAGTCATTTGACTTCATAGCTCACATACTGTGGAACAATTAACTTTTTTTTTTTTTTGGTGGGGATTAGCATATATTTCTTTGGGGAAGAAAGGGAAAAAAGAGCTTATGGTGGAAATAAAAAGGTCCAACATTTTTATATAGGGTTGGAATATATATATATGTGAATTTCATAAAGAATATGATTTAAAGAGTATCTAAGATTGTTTGAAACCACAAGCTCTTAAGTTGCAGCATAGTTTGTGGTTCCTTAGTTTTTGCTTCTTTTCTAAAAGTCTCTACTTCTAAAGCTTCTAATTGCATTTATTTTGCTCATAAGTTTAATTCTGTCTCCTTCATTTGACATCAGATGTTGTTTTGCTTTCTCCTTTTCTTTACTTTGATGTGCTGTCTTGAAAAAAAAATCAGTGGTGTTCTCTTATCTTATGGCCCTCTATGCCATTATGATTTTTTTTCTTTTACAAATGGAGTCAATTCCTTTTCCCCGACCTAACTCTACCTGAATTTCTCTCAGACTCCAAGCCATTTTCCCTGACAGTTTCCTGCTGCCAAGAGGGGCATGCATCTCATCTTTCATCTTTTGCTTAGGGTCTAGTTCCTATGTATTTCTATTTTTAATGCAGCGAGCCACTGTGATTTTTGTGAGCCTACACACGTTTTATTCAGTCCATTTTCTCCACGTCAAGGCATCTGAGGCAACGTGCTTGGCCACATGAGTACACTCTGCTATGCTGTCTCACTGTTTATTGTTTAATGCCCAATATCTTTTCAGTAGCACTACTATCTCAGCAGAGACATAGGCATAGATTCCCATGGCACGTGAACATACACAGGAAAGTGAGTGAATAATGTTTGGAAATGATTTAAAGTGGGCAGGGATGTGAAGGGGGCCCTAATTTCCTTGCTAAGATTGGCAGCTTGTGAGTTCTTAGATGTACTTTAGCCAGATGTGTTGTTGTTGTTGTTGTTTTTTAGTTTTCTGAATTAAAATGCCAAGCACTGAGGCCAGGTGCATTTTCTCTAGTTCTCCAGGAGGTAGAAGGGCCTTCATAACCCCTAACAGCTGGGTTGCTTCACACATTTTTGTGACCTGCTTGACCTCCAAAGGCATTTTAGTTTTATTCTTGCTCATATGTTTCTGCATTGTCTGGACCTTCCAAATTAAGACTGTAATTAAGAAAGCACAGAAAAGGTAAAGTAACAAAAAGTATGAATATAAGAATGTGATTATATGTCACAGTCATTTTCAGGGAATGATCACAGATGATCACTGAAAAAAAGCAGAGGGAATTTGCTAAGAGCCTACACAAAGTGACTACTTGGTTGAAATTATGTTTTTTAGAAAACTGTAACAACAGTACATCTCTCAGTGTTTTTATTATGTTCTTCAAAGTTTAAGAGTACAGTGCATACCATGTTCAACTGTTTAATATATAATGAGAGCTAAAACTATCAAAGGAACCAGAAGACTCCAGTTATGGGACAGCCCTCAGTCTCTCCCTGTAAACCCTCAGGAAGCCATATTACATGACAAATGCCACTTTATTGCTTTATAATATTCAGTAACTGATATGGAAGCTGGAAATCTTGAAGTTTATGTGATTAGGTTTCACCTCTCCCCATCAAAATTCCCTTCATTACCACTACCCCTCTTCTTCCCTGCCCACCTAAGTGGGGCTTGAAATGAAAATGTATGAAAGAAAAAGGTCAGTGCTATAGTACAAATGTATTCTTGCTTAAAGTCTATGTTTATCTTTTGGGAAAGTCCATGTGCAGATTTGTTCCTTCTTTCTATATGCATGGCCAAGAATATATAGGCATATTCTTTTTCTTTTTTCTTTTCTTTTTTATTTTTTAAAAATTTATTATAAAGATGTGGGGTACAAGTAAGTGTTAGATATGTCAACACCGATCGTGCAGGTATCCTTGTTGATGAGGTATGCCCCTCTCTCCCCTGGCAATTTCCCTCAACTGTATATAGGCATATTCTATCACTTTTCTGTTTCTCTGTCTTTCCCTATGCTTTTCTGAATTATTTAATATTTTCCAGTAACATTTTTATGTCATGTTTTGCCTCCCCTCCCCCATTTATAAAGGAATTGCACAAATACTCTCTGGCATGCATCACTTCTCCAAGAGAAATCACTTGGGCAAATGTACAAGGTTAAGCACCAATTAAAGTGGAAAATGCTGATCACTAGTACGACTCTTGTTACATCTCCCTAGAGACCACATTCTGGGGGGAATAGGCAGGTGAGATTTGCCATAAATTCAGAATTAATCTTTCTTGCTTATGGTGGAAAAAAGTTATTTTATTAAAATGGGCATACATTCTAAGACCCTGGTCAAAAATAAGCAATGCAAATATTATTTGAGCGAGGGTTGGCTGTGCACTTTCCTTTTAATTGTGCTCTCCTTTGTGGTAGAACAACAGAACCTTGTTCTCCATAAACAGGCTGGATGATGTATGTCACACCTGGCAGAAAGTAAGTGTGGAAACTTACAGGGGTGACTGATGAAGGGGGAGGGGACGGGGCAAAAGAGCAAAGTAGGATGCAGACCACCCCTTCCTCCTTGACTGCGGGTCTTTCCAGCCCCACTAGTCTTTCTGCCAACATAGTTATACTCAGTTCAGTTTCCTTAAGAGCCAACTATTTTCTTTAATATCTCTGATATGATCTTGTTCCCATCTGGGTAGAAAGCAATCTCAGCCTTTACGGAGGCTTTTTCTTTCACATCTGTGTGCTATCCCAAATACCACTTTGGTCAGTCTGCTTCTATTGCCTGGGGATTAAAATAAACCCTTCAACATTTGCACAGAGGATGTAGGTGGGCCTCCTAATGGGCAAAAAAGAAATTTTATTTAATGAAAGTCCCAGTTGTCTACAATTTCAAAGTGGCAATATGTGGTTAAATTAGCCTTTGCTAGAGTTAAAAACAGAACACAAGAAATCCTTCACACCAGAATCCACAAAGATCTCATCTGCCATCACAGGGTCATTCATTGCAACTAACAGCAGGAGAGGCACCACCTGCCAGTTCCACCAAAAGGAGACAGCAGTCAGGAACAAATGGAGAGAAAAATGGAAACTGCCGTCCTATTCAAGAGCTTCAAGTTACATGGATGTTTCTCTTGAATCTAGATACCTTATTTACAAAACCTAAGGAATCTTTTTTGTATACTATATTGCATTGTTAAAAAAAAATTCTATTAGGTTTGCCAGGAAAGCTCCACATTTGAGGCTTCAAATACATTTCTGTCTACAATAAGCAGAGGGCAGGAAATACCTGCTTCAATGTCCTGACTGGCCCCATCTGTCCATGCTTGGCAAGTCTGATCTGTATTTCTGCTTGTATTCACAATTGGTTATCATACAACGGAAGGAGGTGGGTGGGAGAACTGTAGACAGTCAGATAACAGAGCTGACCAGGCAGAGGTCTGTGTCTTTTAGTTATAAGGCAGTAGCTTGTTTATTTCTTTTCATTCTTCGTGGTTGTTTTCTTCTGAGTCTAGAAAGAAGAAACTATTTCTAAAGTCTATTTAGGGCAGTTAGAATGTGAAATCAGACTCCCCTGAGGAGGAATCAGACATAGCAGACAGTGTGAACTATAAGCCCCACCACAGGCTTAGACAGAAAAAGATCAAATATCTCTGACATATGGTGGGAGGATTTTCAGGTCCTGATATTAGATGCACTAGCAGTGGGGGGATGCCCCTTGTAAGAAAGAGAGAAAGACGTGAAAAATAATTTTTTGGTTACAGATAATTAACCATACATGTTTCTGAGCTTCAAAATCTCCTTTGTTAAGTATGTTAAAAATGACACAGTATTTGATTTAAATCCACAGGAAAAGGGAAAAACAAAGTCAGAAATCACACTAGTAATTCTGTTGTACATTAAAAGAAATTCAAGGTAAAGTGCAAATTGAGGTAAATGAAAGTAAAACAAAGATAAGTCAGAATAATGATATGGCGAACTGCAATAGCTTGTTAAAGTTATGCATCTAGAAATCTGAGGAAACTGACTAAAATGCACATTACAACCCTAATGGATATATTTTAAGATACTTTAATAGCACACAATCTTCATGTAATACTTTATAATGACTCAGTTGCTCCAGTTAGGCACAGTAGAGAGTTAAAATTATTTAAAAAAAACACTGCAGCATTAGGACAGCGAGTTTATCCAGATTATTCTATTAAATAGGCATTGCAGAGTTGACAAGGACATCAGAATTGTTTTTCTCACATATGTCTTATAAGATCCCAAGGCATATAGCTTCAATTGGTTTTGGTCTTTTTTGTTGTTGTCATTGTTGTTTTGTTACTTCAGTAATTGTTTCTTGGTTAGACTACTTTGGAAAAAATATACTGAAGGTAAATATCTAGAATTTTTTCCAATTAAAAAAAAATTCCTTACACATATGGAGACACTGAGTTAAAACTGCTAGTCTGGAATATTCTTTTTCAAAATAAATAATTGCACATGAATAAATATCAACCTAAATTCTTTCTAGAGCCAAATATTCCACTTTAATTTATTGGAATTGATTATTATAATACATATGGTACATTGCAATTACTTGTTATGGCTAAACTTTTTTTTTTTTTAGTTAGACCTGTGATTTCTGTTGATGACAGTAAAGCAAATCTTTTCTATTCTTTCCAGTTCCATAGAATCTCTAATCTTTAATTAAACTAAGTTTCCTCTCATTCAATCTCCCTGTACATGATGAACTTGCATAATGAATCATTGCTATTTTTTCTTTTGTTAGATCTCCTTTTACACTCAACTCATGTCTTTTCACCTAATTTGTCTATTGTCGTAGTACCAAGCTGATCTCATGTCTTCTTTCATCAAAAAAACACCTACGTTAGTAATGAAATGGATCATCTTTCAACATAACACAACCTCAAGGCAGCAATTGGACAATTTTCTAGGTCTGACCCATCCAGGAGTCATAGCTTGGTATGGTGCTCAAGAGTGATATTTAAAAGATTTAATAGCCAATTTAGCAAAGGTCCTGACCAATCAGAACAGAAAATAAGCCATTAGTGCAGAAGCAGAGTTCTGATGTGGCAGGCATTAACACTTGGGTTGCTGGGGTTTTTTTGTTTGTTTGTTTTCTTTTTGCAGATAGGCTCTTGTTATATTGCCCAGGCTGGTCTCACACTCCTGGCCTCAAGTGACCCTAATGCCTCGGCCACCCAAGTCAGCCGAAGTTGCTGAATTGATTATGACTTCCTGGGAAAGGACCCAGGTATCCTGGTGGGGGATCTCAGACCAGTGGCCATTTACCAATCTGTAAGACTGTCATTATTTAATAACTGAAATAGTCACAAAGGTCTGAGTGTGTGCCCACT
Organism: Tarsius wallacei; assembly: GCA_963574415.1. NCBI lineage: Eukaryota > Metazoa > Chordata > Mammalia > Primates > Tarsiidae > Tarsius > Tarsius wallacei. The sequence goes on from CAUYQG010250252.1 coordinate 24,560, forward strand.
GCATGTGACCCCTGAGGATGTCTCTTCAGAGATCCATTTTTTTCACCAACTACTTATAGGATGGCCTAGTTCATGAGTGATTTATTGGGTTGATGCATAAGTTTGTAGTGTTTTTGCTTGCCCAGGGAATACAAATGTCACGTGATGGTTGACTGGTCACAGTTAATCACTTTTGCTAATTTGGGGGTTGACTGATGTGGATTATTATAGATTAAAGCATTTAAACGATCTTCATCAAAGCCTGATGGCCTTCATGAATATGGAGAACTACTCAGGTCAAAGTGACCCTCTTTAAAATGACAAACCATTTTCTTGCCATGCTTTCCCGATGGCATTTTCACTATATACGGCACAAATGTTTTGAGTCGCCTGTTACGCCTTTACTCCTCTGTAAAACCTAACAGAAGAATATGTTGGAAGTGCTCGTTGTTTTTCCACTTGACAGTCCATCTTCTTTTGTCCACAAATAGCACTACCTTCCTCAAATCTATAAAATACAAGGCATATTCATAAACACAACATTGCACTCCAAATGACAAACGATAAACAAATTCCCAGCTCCACAGTGTTGCCATGCCAAACTCTCTGAACTTAAGAGTCAACCTATTAGCACCATGCTACTCACAGTGTGGTGTATGAACCAGCAAAATCACAGTAGCACCTGGCATTTCTTGGAAAGACAGAGTCTCAGGGTCTACCCCAGACCTATTGAATCTGCATCTGTACTTCAGCAAGGTCCTTAGGGGACCTTGCACATTAAAGTTGGGGAAGCCTCGGTTAGCATCTGTACTCTGACTGGGCAGGAGGTGCTCAGTAGATCTTAGTCAAGAACCAACATTAGAAGCCCTTGGGAAACATTTAAAAAATACATACAACTATGCTCTATTCCATGAAAATCTAATTTAATTGCTCTAGGATGAGGCTTATGATAGTATTCTTTAAAACCTCACTTGGCAATTATTTTGTACAGCCTGGGTTAATGATAACTAATGTGTTGATCTGATGTAACCAGAGTAGGTGTAATGTGTTTTCACCTGGGGCAAAAATGAGCAGAACCACATGGAAAGCTTACTTATGTTTGCCACTGGGCTTAAAAATCAAAGTTGGCTTTTGGCTCCTCTGCTATCAGGAAAATTAAGCAACCAGTGTATGACTCCTTTGAATAGAAATATATCTATAATTTGTGGTTTCATGCCTAATTTCATTAACACAGAAAACTATGAGACATGCAGAAAGAATCTGCTATTATTTTAGTTAGTCTGATATTATCAGGTATTAAGATTTTCTCTTGTCTAATATATAACTGGCTTCCTACATGAAACTCTCCTCGCATGCCAAGTCAGAGTTCATTTATTCATTCTTTAATTACTTATTATTTAATATTTGATTCAGTGTATACACATGATGCTCTTATATATCACCAGTATCATTACTGGTAAAAGGACCTGATTCAGTGTCTACAGTTGGATTTTCTCTCTGCTATCACCTCTCACAGAGTGAAAATGTAACCATCTTCTTTGCTCTTCAAACTGGAAAAGTAGGCTTGGATAAATATAAACAAAGTACATTTTGCAACGATATAGAGAAATTATCAAATATTAAAAGGCAATTCTTGAGTATCATAGATTTTGCCCAGTTTCCACAGGTATTTCTCAATCATCTTTCAAGACATGAGACCCTAGACAACCAGACCTACCTCACCAAGCTATTGGTCACAGTCTACCATTCAGCTGCTGCAAACCTGGACTTTCATTATCTAGAGGGGGGCAAAGGATAAGGTGTTTTTTTTTTTACCAACATCAAGAAAGGTGTCAGCAAAGCAACTTACGAGAGATAATCCAACAAGTAACCTATGAGTTCTAACCCCAGTTAAAACTTCTAGGGACATGTATAGTCTGAGGTCCTGAAGTAGTGAGCCACTGTGTACTTCTCCTACCTGTGCCTCAATCATTGCAATTCATTCATTCATGTATGCATGCACTCGTTTAACACACTTTTACTGAGTGCCCACTGTATGGATTGTACTCTGTTGAACTTTAGAGAAATAATTTTTTTTTTTTTTTTGAGTGGGAGTCTCACTCTGTCGCCCAGACTGGAGTGCAGTGGCACGCTCCCGGCCACCGCAGCCTTGACCTGCTGGGCTCCGGCGATCCTTCAGCCTCAGCCTTCCAAGTAGCTGGAACTACAGGCGCACGCTACCACACCTGGCTAATTTTTGATTTATTGTAGAGATGAGGTTTCGCCAAGTTGCCCAGGTGGGTCTCGAACCCGCGGGCTCAGGCAATCCCCTCACCTCAGCCCCAAAGGTGCAGGATTACAGGCTGAGCCACCGAGCCCTGCTGAGAAATAAAATTTAAAGAATGTTTTCTGCTGTCATATTTTTTCTAGGTTAGAGAATTGCTTCTGTTAAAGCTTCAAATGTGGTGGGGTACAGTGGCTCAAGCCTGTAATCCCAGCATTTTGGGAGCCCAAGGCAAGAGGATTGCCTGAGTCTAGGGGTTCGAGACCTGCCTGGGCAACTTGGTGAAACCTCGTTTCTACCATAAATCAAAAAACTAGCCAGCATGGTGGCATGCGCCTCTAGTTCCAGTTACTTGGAAGGCTGAGTTGGAAGTCCAGCAGGTTGAGGCTGCAGTGACTGTGAGCATGCCACTGCACTCCAGCTTGGGTGACAGAGTGAGACTCCGACTCAAAAAAAAAAAAAAAAAGCTTCAAATGCATTATATTGTAATTCACCATTTTCTTGTCTCAATTTCACCCATTAGGCCAGGAACTTTTTGACGGCAAAAATAATGTCTTATTCATTTGTGTATATTATTTGTTTAGCACAATTTCTGGCATATTACAGTAAGGCTTATTAAGTATTTTCTAGAAATACATTTATGAATAAATCTTGAAATCTTGGATTCTGAATGATATAAGAAAACTTAATATTTTACTTGTGTGTGCTATTGTACCCCCATACCTTCTAGATATATGAGACAGGTGATGATGCTAGGTTTGTACTTTTACTTTGATTAATTAATATCATCAATGGTAGGATAGATTGTTGTTCCAAAGCCATAGAAATTAGTAATAACCAGAATCTCAAAATGACAAGAATGTTTTGAGACCAAGTGGGTGCCTGGTTCTTTAAATTCTAAGGGACAGTTTTCTTCCACACAGATATGGAAATCTATGTTCACATTGTGTCACTATAAGATAGTCACCTTGGATGATCTCTTGATCTCTGTGTGGGCAGTTCAGTTTAAAGGTTAATTTGTGGTGATAAAATTCTCTTAGGTGGACTGGGGATTCTGGCTGTATGTATCCAATGTATGACTAGCTAATAATAAAGAAAAAAAGAAAAGGATAAATCAGTAACTCTGGTTCCCATAGAAACATCTAGGCCTCTTTCTCAAATTCATATACTGGCCCTGAAACCACCCTAAACTTCTCCCCAAATGACCATATGATATGCTTAACTTCTCTTTCTGGACTTGTCCTTTGTTTATGTGATATTCATTTTTGATTAAACAGTGTTTCCCAAAAAAGTTGCCAGCCCTCATTTTAATTACCATTTATTGAAAGATTAGTCTTTCTCAGTCACTGTAGCAATTTGTACTTCCATAATAAAGTTTAACCCTTAAAATATCCTTCAAGGTTTGCTATATAAGTTCCCATTTTGAAAATTAAAAAAAAAAAAAAACTAAGAGAGTTGCTCTATATCAATCTACTTATTGGCAGAACTAAAATTCATTTGAATTTTTCTGATTCCAAAGTTGTTCTGTTACTTACTGTTCCTGTGAACAACGTTTATCTTACTTTCTCATAGGCACAGGAAACCAGTGTGTTAGATCTCACTGAGAAAATAGTCATTTCAGGGTACTTAACCTGCAAGTCTTTCTTCTCCTTGATTTTATAGAGGGAATGCAAGAATTACAATCTTGTTAGTCTTCCTATGGTATCAGGAAACTTGGTGAATCACAGAAAACATACATGTTCACTAAATATAATTTATTGAGTGAGAAGTCATATGTTTGTGGATGAGATCCTGTCTGAGAAGCCTGTTGGCATTCTTTGAGGCATTTAGATAAGGATAAACATTGGCTGTGTGTAACAAAATGTACATTGGACCAGGAGCCAGAGTATGTGGGCTCTGATGCCAGTTCCCCACCATACTAACTTTCTAGAAACAAATCATTCATTTCCCTCTCTTTGCCTTTATGAGGATGAAGTAAGAAAATTAGCATGAAAATGCTTTGTAAATATTAAAGTAGGGTGCAGATTAATGTCTTAGGAGAATTGTTGTATTGTTGTATGGTGAGTTGTCTGAGCAAAAAATGTATTGTGTTCCTCTTCAAGCACACCAGGCTGCTGTTTTGAAATCTGGGAACTTGGGGAGAAATGAGGTTTATCTTCCACTTTCTTCTCCTTTACCCCCTAAAGCCAGATGTTACATCCTACATACTTCAATTCATTCATTATTTCCATCCCTACTACTCAAACCTAATTCGGTCTACCAGTGTCTTATATCTTGACTCCTATAATAGCTTCTTAAGTAGTTTCCTGCAATCATTTGTTGTTCCTTCCAATCAATTTTTCAAACTGTGAACTTTTCCTAAAGCAAAACTACTTGGATGACTGTCTTAGTTCATTTGTATGGCTATAAAGGAATGCCTGAGGCTGGGTAATTTATGAAAAAAAAGGAGATTTATTTGGCTTATGGTTCTGCAGGCTGTACAAGCCAGCCTCTGTTTCAGGTAAGAGTTTCAGGCTGCTTCCACTCATGGTGGAAGGAGAAGAGATATCAGTGGTGGCAGAGATCACATGGGGAGAGAGAAGGAGGGGTGAAGGGAGTGTGGTGCCAGGCTTTTTAATAACCAGCTTTCATGGGAACTAGCAGAGCAAGAATTCACTCATTACCAAGAAGATGTCACCAAACCATTCACAAGGGATCTACCTGCATGACCCAAACACTTCTCATTTGGCCCCACATTCAACATTGAAGATTACATTTCAACAAGAGGTTTGTGGAGGACAAACATTTATACTATAGCATGATGTCCCAGCTCTCCAAATTTAATGTCCTTCTCACATACAAAATACAACCATTCTTTTCCAATAGTCTCCAAAAGTCCTAACTCGATCCATAATCAACTCAGAAGTCCAAAACAATGGATTTTTGCTTTGGCAATGACTCGTCTTTGATCCTTCAATGCTTTCCCATTATTGCTAGAATATTTCAAATATGCTGACATCACCTGCTAACCTCCCAAGCCCCATGCTGCACCACTGTCCTCTAAGTCCTTTGTCCTTGAACACGTCATGTTTCCTCCTACCACAGGGCAGTTAGCCATGTGGTTCTTTTGACCTGGAATGCTCATCTTGTCCATCTTTGCTAATTAGCCCTTATTCATTCTTCATATTCTATCTCAGAGTTTCCCCTCTGCCTAGGGGATGCCCTATCTAGCACGGCTAAGCCATATCATTCTGCTTCATGTCCTAATGACACAATTCTCCTTGCTTCAGAGCTCTGCATCTATATGGGAGTTTTGTTTTTGTTTTTGTTTTGAATTAACTCTATTTTGCCTTGAGAAATAGAATGATGCTGGGTTTTTTGCTTACTTTTTATTTCCTTGCAAAGTACCTGATAATTGTTCAAATAAATGTTTGTTAGATAACTGAATATATAAATAAATTTAAGGGATGCATGGTCCTATTTCTAGAGAAGCTTTAGTTTAGATATGTTGACAAAATGACCTCATATATGTAAGTTTGTAATTAAAAATTCTTGGCTTCAATAATAACAAAATTAGTATAGGTAACACTTAGCATCTACTGTGAATCAGCCATTGTGCTAAGCATTTTAAATTTATCTCATTTAATTATTTCAACTAATCTTAGAGGCAAATACTACTATTTTTCCAGTTTATCAATAAAAATGGTTCAATGACTTGCCTAAGGTCACATAGACCATCAGAAATGAGCCTATGTTAGGTATTTGTTAGAAGAATATTGAATCATTCACAAAATTGATAGAAGCCTGGAGAAGGATGTTGGAAGCATAGCTGAGTTATTCTTAGCAACAGAAAAACACAGCCAAGTTCAGGTCACAGGAAAGCATAAAATTGCGACAGTAGGCTTCACTGCTTTAGAACATTGTTCATTCCTGTGACTGACTTCTTCATTGTGTTGCCTTTGCTATGAATGATTTCTGTATTTGCAGTATACTCTCCAGGTACTAAGTCCTAAGCAGGAGCACTTCATTGGTTGCTTCTAGGTAATATATGTCTGTGCTCTAGCTGCCAGGGAATAGTAGGAGTCAGGATCCTATCTCCTATCAAGACTCTGGAAATGTAGAATTCCTTTCAGAAGGGCCACTAAAATGTTACACGTATCTAGTATATTTTGATATGCCTCTCTGTCTCTTGACTTGTGTCCAATGCATATGGACACATGTTCTACTGCAGTGCCAATATGCAGGTGCCCGGTCTGCCAAACAAGCCATACCCTGTCAGTGCTGCTTCCCGAGCAGCACGAGAGAGCATACTGTTGGTAACTTCAAAGGACTCCGGTACTAAAGGTGAATTGGGCTACCTGATTAAGAAACACCAAGGCCTGGGGTTAAGTGGCAAAGGTCTGTTCCTCAGCAGCATGGCACAGTGTGAAAAATAATGACTTGAAACCAAATGATTCTTGCACATTCCTTCCTGAGGCTACACCTGGCTTTCATGCAGACCTCCTGTGTGGAAGGTCACAGCAGGGAAATAGCCTGTTGAGCTGCAGTAATCAAGAGCTGCCTTCACGGCAGAATTACAGCTTTAAAATAAAGCAGTGTACAAAAGCAAAGGGGACCCCTGGAAAAAAGTTCTAGAGGCACTTGGGTCCAGGTTGCTTTAAGAGATTCATGCAAAAGCCAAGTTAATCCCACTGTAGAACAAAAATACTTTCCCATGACAAGAAAAGTAGAGGAGACTCACCCTGGAAAACCCTCTACATAAGTGTTAAAACTTGAAACAGAGTAACGCAGCTTAGAATAGAACCACGTTTTGCAAATCCAGACAGGATCATAAAAAGTTTCTCAACTTAGAGATAAAATTAATTAATTCTGAGCAAATGCTATTTGTTTTTCTTTTCTCATGTGGAGAAGGAAAATTATCCTCCTCCTTTCACAAGACATCTTACTCCCTCAAAAACACACAAAGCTCCATCATTTGAGACCAAACAAATAGCGGTAGAAATGGCTACTAACTGATATGTGACTCCTATTGTCCTTTAAACATTTTCCAAATTCCTTGCTTTTCTTTGACAATTGTTTGAGTGAAGACTTTGGTTACAGCCAGGATGTGCTACCTAAGGAAACTGACATCTGTTAGGCTTGGACTGACTTGAATATATCTTCTTTGTACTTACATCTTTGTCTTTTCCTTCCTTTGGCCAATTCACCAGCCTCATGTTTTCTATCACATTGATCCATTATTCAATATGGCTGTGACACACAGTGCAGTGGCTGAGAGGAAAATGACAACATTTACTTAACATTTATCTTATTTACTTTTCCCCACCACACTAAGAGGCAGGTGTCACTATATATCTAATTTAGGGATAAAGAACTTAAGAAGTAGAGATTTAGGTGGCCTGGCTTATGTAAATTTCTTGAAGTAACCATACCCCAGTGGTAGGTGTTAAACATTCTGAGAATATTAAGGGAAGTTGTATTACTTCTGCCCTGTCAATTTCACATTGGTCTTGGAGTCACTTCTTCCAATGTGAACATGTGCTTCTAATGAGAAACAGCTTTTCCCACTTCCAGCAACACTTGCCCCCTTGTCTGTTTGAGTATGAATGACTATATACAGAGTAAAATATCCTCAACAGAAAATTAGGAGGCCCGGCCTTAGTCCTGTCCTTTACTATTTACATGGGCGTGAGCAAATCAAATAATCATTGTGGTTCACAACTTTCTTATCTTAAGGAAGGGGTAAGGAGATTAATATGGTTATGAGGAGTACTGACAAAATACAAAGCACCCAGAAAATGAAGACAAAGATAATGAGAGGTCTAGAAATCATATGACAAGAGTACAGGTTAAAGGAACTAGAAAAGTTTAGGGTGGAGAAGAGAAACATTTAAAAAACACGATGACTGCTTTCAAATCTTTGAAAGCAGAAAAGAGATGAAAAGTTTTGCAAGTTTCTTTACAGGAAAAATTATGTGGTTGGTAGAAAATACACAAAAGGAGATTTCAGCTCAATAAAAAGTAACTTTCAAGTGATAAAGGCTACTCAGATATAAGATTGAATGCCTCAAAATGCAGATACTTTCCTAGCCCTGGGAATGGTCTTATTCCCACAATTGTTAAACATTCAGCTAGATCAGTGATTTTTAGCTGGAGTGACTTTTGTCCTGCAGGGGACATTTAGCAATGCTTGAAAACATTTTTAGTTGTCACAACTTAGAAGTGAGTGGGTTGCTAATGACATTTCTGGGTGGGGTTTATGGATGCCATTGCTAAGCAGTTTCCATGATGGCCTTTACAACAAAGAATTCAAAGAATCAACAGTCCAAAATATAAACTTTATCAAGGCTGAGACACTCTGAACTAGATGAACTCTAAAGTCACTTCCAAAAATTAAACTTAGTGATTTTTTTTTAAAGTTGGAAGTGAGTCTGTTTTTATTTATTTTTAATTTTTTAAAAATGTGGGGTACAATTCAGGGTTAGCTATACAAATGTTTATTATGCAGGTACCCTTGTTGATGAGGTCTGTCTACCATCACCTGGCAGTTTCCCACTACTGCCAATCCCTTTCTTATAGTATTATGACAGTTGTTCATGGTCTGCTTATAAGTGAGAACATATGATACTCAGTTCTTTATTTCTGTGATGGATCACTCAATATTATAGCCTGTAAGTCCATCCAAGTTGCTGCAAAGTTCATAATTTTGTCCTTTATGGCTGCATAATATTCCATCATGTATATGTACCATGTTTTCTTTCATCCAGTCCTCTTTTGATGAGCAGCATGGTTGGTTCCATGTTTTTCCTATTGTGAATAATGCTGCAATAAACATGCATGTGCAGGTATCTTTTTCATTGAGTGGTTTGAGTTCCTACGGGTATATTTCCAGTATGGGGATAGAGGGGTCGTATGGGAGGTCAATTTTTAGAACTTTTAGGAATCGCCAAACTGTTTTTCAGAGGTTGTACTAGTTTACACTCCTACCAACTGTGTAGAAGTGTTCCCTTTTCCCTGTATCCTCTCCAGCATCTGTTGATTTTTGAGTTATCGATGATGGCCATCCTGACTGGAGTTAGGTGGTATCTCAGTGTGGTTTTAATTTGCATTTCTTTGATGACTAGTGAGGCTGAGCATTTTTTCATGTATCTTTTGGCTGCTCATATGTCTTCTTTTGCAAAGTGTCTATTCATATATTTTGCCCAATTGGAATTGGGCTGTTTGTTTTTTTTTTCTTTTCAGGATGTTTGAGTTCCTTGTAGATCCTAGATGTTAGGCTTTTGTCATATATACAGTTGGCAAATATTTTTTCCCTGTCTGTGGGCTGTCTCCCTACTCTCTCAATGGTTTCTTTGGCTTTGCAGAACCTTATCAGTTTCATGAGGTCCCACTTGTCTATTTTATATCTTATGGCATGGGCACTTGGGGTTTTGATCAGGAATTGATTGCCTGTTCCAATTTCCATAAGGGTGTCTCCTGCATTTGCTAAGGTTCTTATAGTTTGAGGTTTTATGTTTAGGTCTTTGATCCATTTAGAGTTGATTTTTGTGTATGGGGATTGGTAGGGGTCTTGTTTTAATCTTCTTCATGTGGTCAGTCACTTTTCCCAGCACCATTTACTGAATAGGTGCTCCTCCCCCCAGTAGCTGATGGCAGAGGCTTTGTCGAAGATGAGTTGGTTGTGAAATTGAGGTTTTGCTT
>CAUYQG010250260.1:0-16906 GCA_963574415.1 Tarsius wallacei
TGTAATTCCGGCTACTCGGAAGGCTGAGGCGGAAGGATCGCCGGAGCCCAGCAGGTCGAGGCTGCGGTGGCCGGGAGCGGCCACTGCATTCCAGTCTGGGCGATCGAGTGGGACTCCAACTCAAAAAAAAAAAAAAAAAAAAAAAAAAAAAGTCAGGCAACCCCTCAGGTCCCCTCCCACTGTGGGAGCTTTTCTATCCTCTTAATAAATCCTGCTTTAAAAAATTTTGTCAAAAACTCAAATTTATATCTTTAGGCAAGTAAGAAAAGGTATTGAATCAAAGGAAAGTAAGAGAAAGAATAAATCAGAGAATAAAAAATAGCTCTTGTAACTTAAATACTGGATAATCAAAATAAAACGTAGGCAACAAAGTTAAATAATAGTGTAACAGTTGAGAAATATATCAGAAAGTAGAATAAAAAGACACACAAAAAAGATGGTGGAACAATATGAGAAAATTAGAAGATTAATTCAAAATATTGAATAGTTGAATAATAGACATTTTAGTAGCAAAAATGAAAGAGATCTTTTTAAAAAGTGGAACTGTTTCAGAACTGAAAAACAGATAGGATTAGTCAAAGATAAACCTATAAGATGAAATTTCAGAATTCCAGGGATAAAGAAAAAATTCTAAATACTCTTTGCCATGGATTGAATTTTGTCCCTCAAGATCCATATGTTGAAACTTATCCCCCAATGTGACAATCTGCAGAATAATAAAACAATTAAATTAAAATGAGGACATAAAGTTTAGGCCTCAATCTGATAAGATTAGTGTCTTTACAAGAAGAGACCAGAAAGCTTGCTCTTTCTTGTCTCCATGTGAAGAAACAATAAGAGGATATTTCTTTGTCAGCCAGGAGAACCCTCACCAGCAACCACATCAGCTGGAAACTTAGTCTTGGACTTTTGGACTTCCCAAGTCTCCAGAACTGTAAGAAACTAATTTCTCTTGTTTAGGCAACCCAGTCTTTTGTTTTTGTAGCCCATCAGATTAACACACTTTCATAGGGAAAAAGAAAATCACAAACAAAGGATAAGGATCATAATAGCATCAGACTTTCCAAGGGTAACACTGGATGCCAAATTACAACATAGTTCAACATTTTCAGACATTGAGAGATAAGTGACTTTGAATCTGGAATTGTATAACCAGATAAATGAACCAAATGTTAGAGTACATTATACAAATTTTACACATATGTAAGAAGTAAGAATCAAGAAAGTTTCATGCACCACTTCCCCCTTTTAGGAAACAACTGAAAGCCGTGTCAGAAAAACAAGAGGCTAAATCAACAAAGATTTATGCAGGAAACTTGCAGAGACCAAGATTTGCCCCAATGTAAAAACAGTTCAGACTGGAGCAACTGTAAGTGGATTTCTAAGTAGACAGCCTTCAGAAAGAAAATTTTAAAAATAAAAAGAGCATTTGATTAGTTTATTTAGAAAGAATTATTTACAGATATGTAACATATCCACTGGAAATTTTGGGGAGAAAATCATCAATGAATATGTAGTATACTAATCAAGTGACAAAGAGGCAATTACTACACGTCAGGTCAAAAAACAACTATCAAATAAAAATAAACAATCATAAGCCACATATTTGCCCAATGGTGAACAGTAATTTTACAGATGCAAAAATGTACCAACAGTTTAGTAGTCACTGTGATACAACTATATCTGGAAGACTTGGAAGTGAAAGTGGGCAGTTCGGTTTTAAAATGGTAAATCTTTAACTATGAAAAAGAAAGCCAGTACATGGTGTTTAAGATGAATAAATCAATAATAGCAAAATGAGCATATTATTCAGAAATTATTCATTATCTAGAAATGTGGAGATATATATACACACACACACACACACACATATATATGTGTGTATATATATACACACACTCACTAAAATAAGTGAATAGAAAGTTCAAGCTATTCATCTCTGAAATACTCAGAGAATGGAGAGTTGGGCAGGGAACTCCTATTTTGTTTGTGTATGTGTGTATGTCTATATGTGTGTGTCTGTGTGTGTGTGTTTATGCTTGCCATTAAAAATTTTAATAACTTTGTTTCTTAAGTGTGTGTATGGATTACTTTCATGAAGTAAACTTACACGCAAAAAATGACTTTATATTTACAAATATTTGCTGCCACTCCTTGGGGAAAAGTATCCTTGCTCTGGTCAACTATAGATTTTGTGCGAGTATGACTTGCTTTGACCAGTGAATATTTCAGAGCCAACATGTGTTGCCATTCTGTCTTTTTGCTCTGTCATGACATGTAGCAGTGTTCCAGACAGGAGCTGTTTCATTAGCTTGGTCCCAGAGTGAGTGGGCATGTAGCAAATAATTGACATATTTCAGTTTAGATTTAGGGTTTATTGCCATAGCAAAAACTAAGCTATTTTGACCAATGTAGGGGTGAATCAGGAATTCATCATGCATTAGCTAAAGTAATGATTGGTGTATGTTGTAAAAGTAAGCAAGTTATTATTAATATTTGAAGATTTATGTTACATAATTTTCTGTTCTGTCTAGTCACTGTAATTTTTCTATTTCTAGTATAAGGCATAAAAAAATCATCTTTTCCTATTTTTAACATATGCATAATACTCTCACATAAAGTATAAAGTATCTTCAGAGGCAACTTTAAATCAAATCAGGTCCTTTCATTCTACATTCTATGGAGATCTAGAATTTTAATATCTGAACATCTTTAATCATCCTTCAAGTTTCCTTAGATTTTCAGTTAATTGCTTAATTTTTCATGTATCACAAACCATTCCCTTTTGGATAATGATAGAGTGATCCCAATCCTCCCTTGTATACTTTACTTTATACTTTCATTAAGAAACTCAAACTTACTGACCAGCTTATTAATCTAGTTACTGCTTAATTAACTATAGTCTATTATTTGAATGATATGATGTTTTGGCATTTGGTGTACTCTCAATAAAATTGTAAGTTTGCTCAAGGCAGGACTATACATTTAAATTTCTTTTTAAATCTTACAGTTTTAAACATAATAGGTAGGCAGAAAATAGGTACGTATAAAATGTTTGCTTGATAGATCAATCATATATTGTTGTCTACTAAACCCATAGGAGTTCATATTCATTTACCTGTAAAGTACTATCTATAACATATGTATTATCTACTTTGTGAATTATCCCTAGGATGCTTCACCCTTTATTCAAGCATGCATCTGAGTCATCTTACTTCACTGTCATGTGATGTGACCTGGAAATGGAAATTAGGTTTTTTTTTAGGAGTTTCATATAAGATTTTATTTCAAAACAAGGCATCCTTCTGCTGTTTAAAGTTTAAAAACAACTTCAGTAGAACTAAGCTAGGATAGGCACAGATGACAAAGACATTGGAACTCAACAGCCTTGAAATATCATTATGCTAATCAACTGAGCAATCAACCTGTTATTAGTTTTATTGAAAGGTGTTGGAGCGACAGTCACTGAGGGTGTAGATTGAAAGGTTTGCCAATACATTACATGTCTTTATCACAAAAATTATGTAATAGGTTTCCAAGCATAGGCAAAGCATTATCACATAATGTTAACCTAGAATAAATAAATGGATGCTAAGTTGATCATTATTACATGTAAAATATTGGCCAGTTTGACTTGTAAGTGTTGGAAACTAGTTTTAACACTAGCCCAAGAAAATTATAAATATAGAAATAATTTCCTGCCAGGAAAGTATTGTATCTCAAGGTTAAATGTTAAAGGTGTATTATTTTTCAGTTTTATGCATTATCTCAGTCACATTCCCCTTTATTAATTTATATATTATAAAATTATAGGCGAGAAGGAAAACTGGAGAGGATTTAGCTCATTTTTGTGTGTGATGTGGAGAGACTTGTTCAGAGTCACATAGCCTGGTAATGGTAACAGAAGGAGTGGAGCCAGTGTCATCGTATTCCAGTACACATACTTTCCAGTGACCTAAGAGTTGGATATAATTTTTCTTGTTTACTTTTTTTTTTGCATGGAAAGGCCCAGCATAATGTCTATCACAAAGCATATGATCAGATGTTTGCTGAACTTACCGTATCCAATGCTCAATTTTAGGAAAATTTATCTGTAGTAATTTGCAAGGTAACTGTATTCTCCTTTAAATAGGAAATGCTGGGTACTGCGCAGCAAAATCAAGACATTTCTAAATCTAATTCTACAAAATTTCCTGTACATTTTCTCTTCTCTTTTTCTATTAAAATAGAGTAAAGCAAGAAGTAAAATATATTGATCAAAATAATCTGTTCAGAAGAACAGGAACCTCTAGAAATATTCAAACCAGCAACTTGGATGAGTTAGTTCCTATTACTAAATTAATTTTAAGATTCATTAATTAAGTTCCTTGCATTTTTTAATTTCATGGCAACATGTTCAAAGATGATAAAGTATTGAACTTCATTAGCTAATTGTTTGACTCTGTATTTATGAAAGATTTACTTATCCAGAAATTCAGTTATTTATAACATTTCTTTTTCCTTCCTTAGTGTCACATTTTAATGAATCTCACATCTTATTGTCAGACTCACATTCAATAAAGGGTAGGGGTAGAAGCTATCTTTTATTCCTTTAATTAATCTCTTTCCTGAGGTTCATTAGCTAGGACTTCTTTCCTGTTAGATCAATGGCAAAATCATCAACTGTAGTCGTTTTGCCTTGAGCAATAATCTGAACGTCCTTCTTGGAAATGATCCGTGTGCCCATTGGAAACTTTGAGAAGTAGTTTTTAATTTCACTTTCATTAGCTTTTAGTGCTGCCGTGTCTTGTTTTGATGCCTGGGATAGTAGAGAAACATTTGATGTACATGACACGGCAAAACTATGGTGTGAGTCAAGCTGACTGCACATTAGCACCAATGTTCTTTCCATACAGGTTTAATAATGAGAAAAAGAATGTTAACTCTTTAATAATTAAACGTGTGTTTAATATTTAAACAGCCAGATTCTTCCAGTTGTTAAACTAATATTAAAGTAGGATAGAAGCAGCCTACTTCCTGGCAACCGTCCATCTTACAAATACCTTTTGAAGTTCAGTATGAAGATGGTATATCGCTATACCATCTGGCAGACAGTGCTACTTTTCATAACCAGGACCAAAGACAGTGCAGAAACTTTCTTGTTGTCATTACAGTCATGTGTAAAATCTATATATGCAAAACCTATTGTATAGTTAATAATCATTTAAAGTCTCACATTTTATTTTTTGTGGCTATTAAATGCAGGAATAATTTTTCTGACAATAAAAAAGAAAATAGGGCAATGTTTGTAAGAGATTATGTATTAGGAGTTATTTTACTTCTAACTAATCTATAAACTGCAAAGAAGATAACTGTTTATTTAGATATTTTTTAGCCTAAAATCTTCCTTTTTATTGTCTACAGTGACTTCACAATTGTGCTGAGGGATGAGTGAAAGGGGTTGTACATTGGTGGGCACTGGCAAGTCTTATAGCCTGAGACCTCCCATCAGTGACCCCAAACCACCTTCCAAGTGACCTTGTAAATTCTTGTTGTACCAGAGTTACTTAGTTTACTCAATCACAAGGTATTTTTTATTCAAATCATTCATTTTACCTATTTAAATATAAACCAAAGAGTTAAAAACAACTTATGTTTCTTCCTACAATGTATGTTGACATTTCTGTTCTAAATTCTGTTTTTAAAATGATCATGGTGACTTTTACATTCACTTTATTTGATTCAGGGCTTACCTCTTCCACCAAGGATTTTGGGTGACCACCTGCAACTTAGTTCCAGATGGCCTTGAATTTCCCTGGTATAGCTTCTCTTAAAATTTGCATAAGGTAATTAAAATGACTGTTTTGCTCTTGATGAGTATTTCAAGTAAATCTTTTGGAAAAATCACACACTTTTAAACTTTAAAAACAATGAAAGATATTTGCTATAGACCAGTGGTTCTTTAGTGTGACTGATCATTTGAAATACTTAGTGAGTCTAAAAATTAAAGATGCCTGGGTTCCACACCCAGAAAAGCTGATTGAGTAAGTCTGAGATAAGGTCCCATCACATGTACATTTTTCTTTTCCCAAATAATTCAACTGCCTACCACTGTTAGTAAACCACTGCTACAGACAAACTAATGGAGATGGATTTTGTCTTTAATTTTTTCTGTTTTCTTAATCATGTGTATAGGAAAATATGAATGCATAAAACAAACATTTCATGAGAAGAATTGGACAGCTGAGATTGTAAGACTTTAGCTGATCAATACAATCAGATAAGATTTATGATGTGCTGGGTTATGTTAGCCA
This sequence comes from Tarsius wallacei, assembly GCA_963574415.1. Lineage (NCBI taxonomy): Eukaryota > Metazoa > Chordata > Mammalia > Primates > Tarsiidae > Tarsius > Tarsius wallacei. The sequence goes on from CAUYQG010250260.1 coordinate 6,294, forward strand.
TGATTATTCTTTCTTCTTGCCTCATCCTAGCACTGTAAATACTGTGATCTTAATATTGTAATATTTCAGTACTACCCTTATCAAAAAAGCTTTTCTCATGTTCTCTCCCAATCCCTCATATCATAATATTTGCCCCTTACTTCTTGTATCATCATTGAAGTAGTGAAAAAGCCATTTTTCATTATTGGATTTGATTTGTATAAAGTTGCATTTCAGATTTCCCTCCTAGAGATGACATACAATTTATTCGAGGGCATATTAATCTATTAATGATATCTACTTTTTTCAGCAGATCTGAAAATGCATTTTTGCTTTGGTACTTCTCTTAGGTAATCAGAATGAAAATTTCCTTGGGAAGATTATCATTTACGTAGCTGGAAAAATTATTTTGCAACTGTGATGATGTAGTGATAAGTATTTGATAAAATACATTAACATATTTATGCCTAAGGCTTTTTCCTCCATCTGTTATTTTCTTAAAACAGTTGACCATTGGTGTCCACTTACTGTTTCAACTTAACCAAGTGACTTGAAAGGTCCATAACCTGTGAATATTCTTCCCTCTTTCTGCTGTGTGATTTGGAATCCTGTGTGCTTCAGGATAAGCATGCAGTGAGTCACTTAGACATGGACTAGTCAGCATTGGCAATAAACATACACTAAGGCATATCTTCAAATACATTTATTTGTCTTCTCCTTCACACTTTTAATACTGGTTTTTCCTTAATTCAGTCTGGATTATCCATTGCCTGAGTGGAAAAGAGGATTGTTAGAATACAAATGAAAGAGAAGAAATTGGTGTGCAGTTTTCGAGTCCTAAAATAGGCTCCTGAAGCCCATTTTGAGGGCAATCTTTGTGAAACAAAGCTTATAATTTGCCATATCCTGCTTCTCTAAAAAGAATGAGCAAATACATATGTTTATAGATATATACTTGAGTTTCTTCTATAATATAGGAAAGACTCATGTTCCACAAACCACACTCTAAAATAGAGACATTTTTGAAAAGTCTAAGTAAGACATACTAAAACCTATATAAGTTTGTAATCAAAAAATTAATTAAAAAATAATTGCAATCTAAATATTAATGTAGTTAAATCTCAGCTAGTAATATTTTATCTTTCTTGAAGTTTTTCTCTTTTAATTTTAGGAAAGCTTGCCCTAGATACTTTCAAAGTATTAACAGACTAAGAAAGTCAAATACAGATTAATGTAATTTTCACATTTTACTGGCATTTTTTTTTCTGTATGTCAATTGTGTATACAGATGTATGTATATGTCTATATATACTGGAGGTGCCAAAAAATGTATATGCATTTTAAGAGATGCTATGTATGACTTTTCGAAGTCGAATTGAATTATGGTAGCAATGTATAGAATGACGTTCTTTCAAAAGATGATGTTAATCAAATGAATACTAGCATTACCATGCAACAGGCAGAACAGTCAAAGAAAATGGCGGAAGCATGGTTGTTCGAAGAGCACAAGACCATTTTGAAGGGCTATTTGAAATTCGAGAAAACTGTGGAAGTACAATGAAAATGGAGGTGTGAGTATGCAACAGAACCTCCAACATACCAAACAATTGCACACATTTGTGATGTTTGAATCACATAGTACTGTGTGTGATGTGCACAAGGGAGGATCTGGGAGGCCTCATAGAGCAGCAAGTCTTGCAGTAATTCACAGTAATCAGAAGTGTCCGGACGCTGATAGTAACCACTTTTTTTTTTTTGAGTTGGAGTCTCACTCTGTCACCCAGACTGGAGTGCAGTGGCCGCTCCCGGCCACTGCAGCCTCGACCTGCTGGACTCCGGCAATCCTTCCACTTTGGCCTTCCAAGTAGCTGGCACTACAGGTGCGCACTACCACGCCTGGCTGATTTTTGATTTATTGTAGAGATGAGGTCTTGCCAAGTTGCCCAGGCGGGTCTCGAACCTGCGGGCTAAGGCAATCCACTCACCTCAGCCTCCCAAAATGCTGGGATTATAGGCTGAGCCACGAGCCCAGTGATAGTAACCACTTTGAGCACTTCTTGTGATTGCAGAAGTCAAATGTGACTTGTATTCATCTTTCGTTACTGGTATATAATGAGTATTACAATTTTAATACAGTTTTTTCCTTTCTTAAAATATGTATACTTTTGTGGCACTCTCTGTATGTATAGATATGTGTGTGTATATATATTTACACACACATTCACACATGCAGTGTATTCATATATCAGTTCAGGTTCTACAAGAATCAGATGCCTCATTCAAGAGATTTACTGGAGGAAACAAACCCATGAAGGAGAAAGGAGAAAGAGAAGAAGTAGACAGGGAGAGCCTTTAGAACCCAAGGCAGATGGGACTCCTGGGAAAGTGAGAGAGAAGGGTTCGGTAGAAAGGTCTTCAGACCACAGCACAGATATGAAAAATTCTTTGCCAGGCCAATGGGGAGTCCCTAAGCAAGCTGTCTGTGATGTCTCCTTCACTGAGCAGGAATGGGCTGGCAGCAGTCCATGGGAAGCAAGGTTCCTCATTCTTTGCAGTAGGAGCATGAGGCTCTCAGTTAACTCTGCTCTTCACAGCAAGCTGTCTTGAAAGAGACCTGAATGACTCATTTTCACGGCTTCCTTAACACATGTATACCCCACCACATCTCCAACACACACACATGTCTGCACACATTTTGTCCAAACCATGAGGCACAAAGGTTATCCATAAATACTGTAAAACATTTTTTGCTGAACTAAGACATGGAGGAGCGGAAGAGGAAGTTTACAGGGTGTGACAATTAAGTTCATGAACTCATCCTAGAAAAAGTGCTATACACCTCATTGCTGAATATCTCTACAGTTGCCTTTGAAGTACTCCCCATGAGAAGCCATGCACCAGTGACAGTGCCTAGTCCACCCATCAAAGCATTTTTGAAACTTAGAGCTGTAGTCATATTAACCTTGATATCTTAGATATTATCAAAATGTCTTCCTTTCAATATTTCCTTTATCTTCAGGTAAAGAAAAAAGTCATTTGGGGACCAGAGCAGGTGAGTAGGGGGTTAGTCCAATACAGTTATTTGTTTACTTGCTAAAAACTCTCCCACAAACAGTGCTGTGTGAGCTGATGCATGGATGTGATGCAAGAGCTCCTTCAGGACCATTTTTGCACACACCTTTCTCATGCCAAGATTTTCAGTTAAGATTTTCCTGACTGTTTCTCTATCAATGTTTATTTGGTCTGCTATGCTTCTCACAGTCAGCTGAGGATTTTGACATACAATTCAATGAATCAATTTTGCTCGTCACTGGCTATCCTGACCTCTCTTCATCAATCATGCTTTCTCTCCCCTCAGAAAACGTTTAATTCATTTGTAAACTGCCATTTTCTTCATGGCATTATCCCCATTAGCTTGGACTAACACGTCCCTGATTTCACTTCCACTCTTGCCAAATTTTTTTTTTTTTTGAGTTGGAGTCTCACTCCTTTGCCCAGGCTACAGTGCAGTGGCATGCACGCTCATGGCTACCCCAGTGTTAAACTGCTGGGCTCCGGCGATGCTTCCACCTCAGCCTTCTGAGTAGCTGGGAATATAGGTGTGTGCTACCACAGCCAGCTATTTTGTATTTTATTGTAGAAACGAAGTCTCGTGAAGTTGCCCGGGCTGGTCTCGAACTCGTGAGTTCAGGCAATCCACTCGCCCTGGCCTCCCAAAGTGCTGGGATTATAGGCTGAGCCACCGAGCCTGGCCTCTTGCCAATTTTAACAAGAAATTTAATGTCTGTTGTTGCTTTAATTCAATCTATGGCATTCTTGCAATGGCACACAAAAACATGTAACAACAATTATGAATGCCACGAAGCGAGACACTGCCACACCTTGACACAAAGCTGTGAGACACAGATATACCAAGGTTATAAAACCTTACCGAGTTATTTATACACTGCTGCCAGCATAAGTACATGGTGGCATGTTCGCAAACTTAATTGTCATATCCCGTATAAAGTCTTTTGGATCTGGAGAAACCTTGGAGAAGACAAGTTCAAATCACCCAACTGTGCTTTAAAGAGTGACTGATTCCACAGCTTGGGTCAGGGCTAACAATGGGAGGTAAACCTACAGCAGAAAGTCAGTCCATCATAACTTTAGTAAATTCTACACATTGCCCCAACAAAAGAACTATGTTTGCCACAGTTTACCTTGCTTTTTAAGGAGGGAATCCCTGTAAATGTAGCTTGGGTTTTTATCTTTTAGCAGAATGGTATCCTCTTACACTATCTGGACAAAGTCTATCAACACCAAAATATTAGACAACTTTCCTACTCTATGGCCTAGGACAATTTAAATAAAGGGCTTCAGACTCATGAACTTGGTGGGTGTGGGAGGACCATTGGTATGGAAGGATAATCACATGACCTCTTCCCACAATAAACATTTTAACTAGCTGATATTGGACAGGAACATCTTATGAGTCTTCTCTATACAACTCCTCTTCAATGTTTAGTCCCTTAGAAAGTCGTGAGATGCACCCTCTATTTCCGAATATCTACTATACATGCTGATGTTAATGACTATTTGCTGTCACATAAGGAGAGAAGCAGCATGGTTATGAAGTAATACAATTGCCTATTTTTATGGCATATAGCCCCCTAAAGAACACTGTGCTATAGTGGTATTCATAAAACATAGTTTCTAAAAACTCTGAGTGTATTTTTCAATCAAACATCTGCCATATGATTAGCCCCTTAGCCCTCACAATATCTGCCAGAAGTAATAAATGAATGACTTCTGGGCCATATTACAGTCTTCAGATAGGCTTGATTTGGCTGGCATGGAGGTCCTTAAGGAATGAGTCACTATAAGAAGCACCAGCCGCACTGGTCTAGCGTTCCCACTAGTTGACCATGAATTGAAGTGCTGTTGGGAGCTACTAGCCCCATTGAATCAGAGACACACACCTGAGTTGGCCCACTGCACTCTCCCTTGTTTCCTGCCTTGTCCTTTTAGACATTTCTGTCTAAGAAGTAATCAAAAGGTGTGTAATCCTAAAGGGGCTGCCTTTTTTTTTTCTTCTTCTTCCCGGCAGTTTGTCCTTGCTAATTATATTTCAATGAGTTAAATATTAAAGATTGCATTCCCAAAACACACAGGCTTGCAAAAACTGATCCTAGACATTATGCATAGTGGGATTAGACTAATATTTAAAATTGTATGCACACTGAAGATTATTTACACATATGTAATTGAGAATGGATAGCATTCAACATCCCTAAAAAATTCCTAAGTTTAGAGGATGAATAAAAACCAAATATTCTATGAATAAATATTTTCAAAATGATTCTCAATCTTATTATAGAATTAGAATAAAGACATAAATCTGCAATCTAGTTCATTTTTTAAAAGGGAAGTTTAATGTTTGTTGTGTATGTTGTTATTCTTGTCTTGAATAATCAATTAAAAACATGCCGGAAGTTTAAGAATATTGAAATGCTCAAAAAGTCAGTTAATACACAGCTGCCTTTCCAATCCCCAATTTAATTTTACCTTCATCCTTATTTTAGCATCAAATCCTGGGACTCTTCAGTTCAGACACCTTTGCAGGTGCTACACATAACTAACCTTTCAATAAGATTAACTGCCAGACTGTGACATTTGATGTGTGATAATGCAAGGCTTTGTGAATTTTAAATGATTCTGCAGATGAAGTTGCAATATAGTACAGCCTTCTTAAGATATAATTTAAAGACCAGCATTAAAAAAATTAATTGCTGAAACTTTTAAAGATATAAGCATAAAAACATATAATCTGTGGAGGTGAGTCAAACACTTGGACATTTTTCATGCAGTATCTTAAATAAAAGGTCTACAAATGGAGTAACTTTAGTTGCCATCATTACTACGAAACACTTGTAATGTGCATCTACTGGGGGAGGGAAAATGGTCCAATAATCTTCCTTCTGATCCACTAATGGTGAAATGGGCCTGGAAGTCTGAATTAGCTCAGGCAATTTAGAAAGCATTGGCCAAATCTATAGGGTCACCTAACTAACAAGTCTACTGCCAGAAAGATAATTCTAATACCCACTAGCACACCCAACCTAGGATGTTTTATGGCTATACTGTAAGCAGGACAAAAGATAACAATTTCAACATATAAACAGATGTCATTTCTGGCTGAGGTTTGAGGGATCTTTACTTCATTAGGGACTAACAAAGTTTATAATAGAAAAAATAAGTAAGAATATACTTACATAGAGTATATGCATACTTAGATAATTTTTATTTTAGATGTCCATTATATATGCTAAAAGTTATCATGTGTCTCTTATATATATATACATTATATGTTAACATCCTCATGTTAGTCCTGTGTTGACATTATTTAATTCCCAATTTTAGATGGATGGGGGATATATTTGATTACTTTCAAGCAGTAAAAAGAAATAATTCACCTAATTGCCCCCTTGTTTTCATTTGGAAAATTTAGAAAAATTTAGAAAATCAATCTAAGAACAAATCATATGTACTATTTACTGCAAATAAAATCTGGAAGAGAAAGTCAAGCAGCACACTTTGACGTGACATTTATGAAAATGCTTCCTCACTGTTTGCAGTAATCCACGTCTGGCCCCTCCCACATTCACAACCCACATCGGCTCATCATGCTTAGCAAAGCCTCAACCAGCCAGCTCATTTAGAGTTCACTAGTATATACAGGCAAGCATTGCCAGATTATTTTTTGCAAAGCACTAGAAATCTATGTTAAAAATAAACAACAAAAACATCCTCTAACTGAGAATTCCTGCCTTCAACAGTGTTAGCATCTCTGGTGAGAAGGATTAGCCATTATGTGAAGAAAATTTTTTAAATTATATTTTTCATTTAATAGAAAAGATAACACTCAACATTGAAAAACTGGAAAGTAGATTGAAGTGTAAATATAAAAATGAAAATCATCCAAGGACCCTCAACAGTCAATATTAATATTTTGATGTGTTTCATTAATTATGCATAGGATATGTTTTGTGCATATAAACACAAGAATAAAACCACAAAAATCTGGCCGGGCTCAGTGGCTCAGCCTGTAATCCCTTGGGAGGCCAAGGCGAGTGGATTGCCTGAGCGCGGGGTTCGAGACACACTGGGGCAACTTGGTGAGACCTTGTCTTTACAATATATCAAAAATTAGCCGGGCATGGTAGCGCACTCCTGTAGTTCCGGTTACTTGGAAGGCTGAGGTGGAAGGATCACCGGGAACCAGCCAGGTGGAGGCTTGGTGGTCTGGAGTGTACCACTGCTCTCCAGTCTAGGGGGCAGAGTGAGACTCCAACACACATACACACACAAAAAAAATTGTGTTGATGTTAGTTTAATCCTATTTTGTAAATGTAGAGAAGGATACATTTGATTGCTTATAATAGGAAAAGAAATATCTCAACCAATTTTCCCTTTTTAAATTTGTGCCACAGAATAATGGATATTTTTAATTAAAAATATAAATTTTATTTATATGTAATTCATATACTATAAACATCATTAATTTAAAGTGTACAATTCCAATTCAGTAAAATAATTTTTTAAACAAAATTTTATTAACACCTTTTTATGTTGTTATGTTCTACAGTGTCAGTTTTAATGCTTTATAGTATTCAATTTACCATATTAAAATAGTTTAATTAATTCTACTTTTTAAGATATCATATTTTTAAAAAAAGATATCGTATTTTTAGTATTATGTACACTATATAAATAAATATCTGCAAAAGTTTATCTTTCTTTCATATCCATCATTATTTCTTTATTTTACATCCTACCACATGGACTCTGTCTCAAAAGCCATATATAGTTTTTAACTTAAGAAAAAATATTGGGTACCTGATCTCAAACCAGACAAAGCGGGGACCAAAGGGAGCCCAAACTTTACCTAAATTATGACCACTTGTGTACTTAATCCTGAATTGTACCCCACATCTTTATAATTAATTAATCAATTAATTAATAAAGGAAACATATTAAGTCAGATTTTATTTTCAAAATTGCTAGAATTTTGGGGAAAAGGTGAGAATACTAGATAGATAGATAGATAGATAGATAGATAGATAGATAGATAGATAGATATAGATATATAAAATAGGAGAAACTGAAGAGATGTTAAAAATATAAATTGATGTTGATTATTTTGTAACATGTAGAGGGTAGGTACCTTGTACTACCCAAGCATTTGGTAGGACAGGCTATGAATTTAAATTTTGACCCTGTCACTAACTGCTTGGTTGATCTTGAGCGCATTCTTTACTTGAATAAGCTCCAATTTTCTCATGTATAATATGTGCTATGACTTGGATATGGATGGTGTCCATCAAAACTCTTTGAAGTTTAATTTCCAATGTGCTGGTGTTGGGAAGTGGTGTATTTAAGAGGTGATTAGGTTGTTAAGTTAGGTTTTAATGTCTTTCTCCCAAGACTGGTTAATTTTCACAGGCATGGGTTAGTTCCTGAGAGAATAAGTTGTCATAAAGCCAGGTTGCCTACACACTCCTCCATTTCCTTTCACCTCTCCAACATGTTGTGAGGTAGCCTGTAATCCCAGCACTTTGGGAGGCCAAGGTAAGAGGATTGGCTGAGCTCAGGGGTTCGAGACCAGCCTGGACAACTTGCTGTGACCCCGTCTTTACAATAAATCAAAAAAATAAGCCAGGTGTAGTAGTGTGCACCTGTAGTTCTAGCTACTTGGAAGGCTGAGGTGAAAGAATCACCTGAGCCCAGCAGGTTGAGGCTGTAGTGGCCCTGAGCATGCCATTGCACTCCAGCCTGGGCAACATAGTGAGACTCCCGATTCAAAAAATATATATATCAAACACAGCATCACCAACAATACAAAAAGTAATCTTACTGTGCCTCTCCAGTGGTGTAGTGAAAGTAATCAACAGCACCTTGGTGGAAACATCTGTGTGTCTAAAATGAGTCTAATTTTAAGTAAACCAGCAGATATGAACTGTTGAACTACAAGACAAGTCTGTCCTAATAGATATAAGATAATAGCTTCTTGTGGTTTTATTTTTCATGACCCTGTTTACTAATGATGCTAAGCTCCTTTTGGTGTGTGTGAGCTTACTGGCCATTCGTATATCTAATTTTTTGAACAGTTTGTTGAGGTTTCTCATTTTTAATGGGTTGTTCCCTTTTTATTGCTGACTTGAAGGAGTTCCTTAGCCAGATATATGCATACTCTTTTGTCAGATAGAAGACACAGTGAGGTCCTCTGTCAGATATGTATATATATTAGAAATATTTCCCCTGGTCTGTGGCTTGCCTGTCCTTTATTTTAATGAAGTCTTTTTTGATAAGATCTTGTGTCCTCTGACATCCACCCATTGGTCTTTTATTCAGACACAGTGTGCAATTTGTGTGTCTTGGGCCCCAAATCCACCCTTTCTCTAAAATGTTTGGCTCTTTTTCACCATTAAGGGAATGGCATTAGAAACCAAGTTCTGGAAACGATATGTTCTTATTGTTATTAAAATTTTATTTTATTCTTTTAGTGTAAAGAGTTAGGGGATTTTATATTTTTAAAAATCATGAATGCATATTATCACTGCTAGTTCAATTGAAATAATACAAAGGTTTTATTCCCCTACCTTAATTCTATATTTTATTCTTTTTCCTCACTTTGAGAAGCCTAGCTTCAAAATACAACAGTACATTTATCCATCGACTTTAGCAATTAATAAAAATACTTTCAATTTTAATATATTCTGTTTGTCTACCAACCACAAACCTATAAAAAGTTCAAAATTTCTTTTCAAAGAATTTTAAGGCTGAATTCTGATCAAATGTAATTTGAAAATTTTTTTCTGACTGTGTTTACATTATACATATATTTAATATTTTTGTATTCAATTTTAGGAGTTACTTTTTTTGCATTTGTCTTGATTTTATTTTTGAATATGTAAAACATTTATCAGCAAAATATAAAAAGGTAAACTTCTAAAAACCTCATTTTCACTCCTCTTTCTTCTACATTGTTCCCACTGACCCATCTACAAGTAACTATTTAGTTTTTGTGTTTTTGTTTCTGTGTTTTCTTATAAAATAAACAATATGTATATATGAACACACATATAAAATAAGTATGATTATATAGATAATAATCTTATTAGGCTCCTCCTTTTTTTAGAAAGGAGGTTTATTCTATGTACTTTTTGTGCTTTAATCTCGCTTTGTTATTTGACATTGTAAAATAAAAATCACTCCTTATCAGATCACAAAGATCATATGTGCTCTTAATTTTTAAATAACTACACACTACTCTATTGTGTGGGGTGTACACAGTTTATTCAACCTTTCTCCAAAGAAATGGTGCTTAGATTTCTTCCAATGTTTTACTATCAAAAATAGTGCTACAATAAATAATCTTGTTGGAGTGTTGTTTTCTACTTACCCATATTTTTATATTGAGAAATCCTTTTTTAATGGCCTTATCGCTATTCTTTTTTTTTTTTTTTTTGAGTTGGAGTCTCACTCCGTCGCCCAGACTGGAGTGCAGTGGCCGCTCCCGGCCACCGCAGCCTCGACCTGCTGGGCTCCGGCGATCCTTCCGCCTCAGCCTTCCAAGTAGCCGGAACTACAGG
>CAUYQG010250265.1:0-18352 GCA_963574415.1 Tarsius wallacei
AAATGGGTCAAAGACCTAAATGTAAAACCTCAAACTATAAGAATCTTAGAAAACGCAGGAGACACCCTTATGGAAATTGGAACTGGCAACCAATTCCTGATCAGAACCCTAAGTGCCCATACCATAAGAAATATGATAGACAAGTGGGACCTCATCAAACTGACGAGCTTTTGAAAATCAAAAGAAACTTTCAAGAGAGCAGGGAGACAGCCCACAGAATGGGAAAAAATATTTGCCAGCTGTATATCTGACAAAGGCCTAACATCTAGGATCTTCAAGGAACTCAAACACACCAAAAGGAAAAAAACAAACAGCCCCATTAAAAAGTGGGCAAAAGACATAATAGATACTTCTCAAAAGAAGATATACAGGCAACCAACAGACACATCAAAAAGTGCTCAGCCTAACTCATCATCAGAGAAGTGAAAATCAAAACCACATTGAGATACCACCTAACCCCAGTAAGGATGGCCATCATTAATAAAACAAACAACAACAGATGCTGGCAAGGATGCAGAGAAAAAGGAATGCTTCTACACTGCTGGTGGGAATGCAAACTAGTGCAACCTCTTTTGAAGACAGTGTGGAGGTTTCTGAAAGAACTAGAAATTGACCTTCCATGTGACCCAGCAATTCCCCTATTGGGAATATACCTGAAGGAACTCAAATCGTTTTACAAAAAAGATACCTGCACACGTATGTTTGTTGCAGCTCTATTCATAATAGCAAAAACATGGAACCAACCTTGCTGTCCATTGAAGCTGGACTGAATAAACAAATGTGGTACATATATACAATGGAATATTATGCAGCCATAAAGGACAAACATGGACTTTGCAGCAACTTGGATGGGTCAGAGTTGATCATACTCAGTGATCTATCACAGAATCAAAGAACAGAGTACCATGTGTTGTCACTCATAAGTGGATCTTGAACAATTATAATACTATAAATAAGTGATTGGCAGTAGTAGGAAACTGTCAGGAGAGGGGGAATGGGATTGTCAGTTGAGGGAAACTGCTAGGGGAGGGAAGGGTATACCTCATCAACAAGGGTACCTGCATAATCACTGTATACCTAACCCTGAATTGTACTCCACATCTTTATGATTTAAAAAAGAATAGAAAGATGGGAAAAAATGTATGTTTTAGAGACAAATTTGTTTAAACATCACTGAACATCTATTACCTGTGTTTTACTATGCAATGTATGTGGGATATTGGGAAACTGTTTTTTCTTATTTCTGTATAATAATGGACAAAATATTTGCCTTACTTTTTTCTAAAGTTTATGCTAAAATGTACTGTGCTTTATTTTAATACAAACTAAAATGTAATATCTGAAATCCTAAAATAGATTTAGTGAAAGAGTTTTTCATTAATTGTTTTTCATTAATTGTTTGGTGGTAGTAAATGCTTAACCGCTTTGGAGTATGTTTGAAAATCTTTTTTTCATTGAAGTTCTCAGGTTTCAGAGTGGAGCACTCAGGATTGTGAAGGAGAAATGAAGGAGAAGTAGCGTAGACAAATAAATAAGCCAATGAAAACTGACCGGAGTTCAATGGAATACAGATTTCCTCATCATGTCTAATTTATGTTGTTTAAAGGAATATTGAACTGGAAGTGGTGGTGTTCACTTGTAGTCCCAGCTACTAGAGAAGTTGAGGCAGGAGGATTGCTTGAATTCAAAAGTTTTAGACTGTAATGTGCTATGATTATACAAGTGCATAACTGCAGCACTTCATCCTGAGCAACAAGACACTATCTCTCTAGCAACAATAACAAAAAAGAATTATCATTTTGTTTTTTATAACATGCACCCTGTGTAAAGTCTACAGTGTGATAGTTATTAAATAGACAATATGTATTTAATGACATCAAATCATGGAATTTGTAATTATGAATTTTGTTCCATGAAGAGAACTGATGTAACAAATGACAATAAGAAAGCTGCTCCTACTTCTGAGAAAAGGGTTTTAAACAATGCATTCAAAAAGAATGAATAGGAAATTGCAAGAATAAAAGTTTAATTAAACTCTTTTATCCTAGTAAGAACATTTAATGACATGGGGCTTGCATAGTGATTCTAATTTTATTTTAGCTATGCTAGAGTGTGTATGTTTCTGTGGGTTTAAAATTAAAATGTGAAAATTGTGCACTTCAAAACAACTTGATCTTTTCTCTTTGTCCTGAAGATGCATGCCATATTTTAATATTGAAATCCCTGAGTTATGAGCTTTTTCTAAAAATAATAAATCCAAAGTATTACCTCCTTCAGGTCAAGTCAGTAGTTCTTCAGTGGTACCAAATGCCTAAGGGAAATATTTTTCTATTTGAAAAACTAGGTAGGGATTAATGTTTGCCATTTCATAGCTCGTTATCTTGAAATGGTCCCTTCCAAAGGCATGAAATGTCCAGAGGTTCATAGGAATACTTTTTAAATGAGGTGCTATTCCCAGAAAACATTAGTTATGCTGTCTTTTTTTAGTATCTTTGATTTCAAAATACATTTCTTGCCTTATATATATATAAGTACTGTATTGCTGAAAATAATTATCTTCCTATAATATTTAACCAAAACATCACATTTTCAAAAGTAATAGATTCAATTTATCTCAGAATAGCAACCATAAAGACTTAGGTAGTGGATAAACCATTTCACAAGTTTTTTTTAAATAGAAACTTATCTTTCAAAAGCTTTATTTTCTGGTTCTGCTGCAAATATTTCCAAAATATATTCCACACTATACTCTTTATACTCAATTCATTACTTCAGGGACTAATTAAGTATTTTGGACTATTAACTTCTAGAGGAAATGACCACAATGAATTATTTTGTTTTTTACATTTTCAAGGTTTATTTTCATAATTTTCTTTTTTCCCCTCCCTTTATCTGGATACTAGCTATCAGAACTAGAACTAGTTAGTACACTTAACTGTAGGAATCACTCTACATTTTCTAAAAACTTTTTTGTTCTAGAATTATAAGACAAAATAGTGATAGTGGATACCAGGGGACTCTATTGCTAATAAATTGCATGTCTTTTTATCAATAAAAGTTGGTGAAATTTCCTAAAGTAGCTGAAAGTTTTTAAACTTGTGTCTGATTGGCTGTGTCCTGGGTGGCTGACATTTTTGCCTAAGTGGATTGTGGATACCAGTTGTCTAATTTTTATATTGGAAATGTTTATTTTCCTAATGTAAGAGCATAACAAATGTGTCAAATGTCTGAAGAAGTAAAATAATATCTGCCATGTCGTTTTGGGGGAAAATAAAACCAAAACCAACCAAACAAAAAAAACCAACGATAACAATTTAAATATGTACACAGCATGTGATGATCAATGGGCTAAAATTAACATCTGTGAAACTAGATCAGGCATGATTTCCCCCCCCCCTTTTTTTTGTCACTCTGTCATCTAGACTGGAGTGCAATGGCACTCTCATGGCCAACACAGCATCGACCTGCTGGGCTCTGGCGATCCTTCTACCTCAGCCTTCCAAGTAGCCGGAACTACAGGCACGCACTACCATGCCTGGCTAATTATTATTATTTTTTAATTGTAGAGAAGAGGTCCCACCAAATTGCCTGGGCTGGTGTCGAACCCTCAGGCTCAGGCAATCCACTTACTTCGGCCTCCCAAAAGTGCTGGTATTACAGGCTGAGCTACTAAACCTGGTCTATGATTCCCATTCTTAAGGATATTACACCAAAGGGAGAAATTAATGCAAATATCATTCAAAATATACTTTGCTAAGTGGAATGAGAAAGATGTATATGAATTAGTATCAGATCTTTGAAGAGAGATGACATAACGACCTGGAAGAGTCAGAAAAGTTTTCAAAGAGGAAGTGTTGTGTATACAACACTAAAAGGAAAGCAATGTAAGTAGAGGTCACTGTCTGAGCTGTATGAACAAAAGTGAAGAGGCCAGGCAGAGTATATTTGTTTATGGAGCAGTGCTCTTGTGAGGGCTTATTGGACAATAGTAGAAGGTAAGACTGCAGGGCAGGTTGGAATTACATTTCACTGACAAAGACTCTTCCTTACCTGCTGGTTTTAGTGGGTGTCTGTTTTCAGGATCTTGAGATAGTGATCCATTTTACCTTGAGGTATAAGATGGTTATCTATAATGGCCATGGTAATGGCTTTCTTTCTTTTTATTCTTTCAAAAAATAATTCTAGGTCTTTTGATTCCCAAATTTACCAAAGTAGCAAGCATAATTAAACCTTTTCATATCGCTGTTTCCCAGTGTGTGTTAAAATTACTTTGTGGTCATTGGCTCTATAGTGCTGCCCTCTTTTCATTCCTGATATTGATACTATTTTTTTCTCCTTCTTTTTTGATTTGCTTACCAATGATTTATTAATTTTATTACTCGTGTTAAAAGATAAGTCATTTGCTTTGCTAACATTTCCTATTTTTGTCCATTGCCTATTTTACTGGTTTCTGTTCTTCATTACTTTTTCTTTTACTTATTTTGGATTTATTTGCTTATTTTTTTAACTTCTTATGGTGCAAACTAAATTCTATATTTAAAACATTTTTTTCTTTTATAAGTAATTAGAAATATAAATTTCCTTTTTAACACTGCAGCTTTCAGTTTTAGCTACCCACTCTAGAGGAAGTACCTTCAGGCAAAAAGTCACATACATATGACTCTAATGTAGTTCCCTTCTTTCAAGTGTTGACTTCTGATTTTCTGCCACATTTTGTTCACGGCCCAGTGTCTTCGAATAGTTAGGGCAGTGTCTATCTTAGTCTATTCAGGCTGCTACAACAAAATATCATAAACTGAGTTGCTTATAAACAATAGAAATTTATTTCTCACAGTTCTGGAGGCAGGAAAGATCAAGGTGCTAGCAGAAAAGGTGTCTGATGAAGGCCAACTTCCTTCATAGACAGTAATCTCACCATAGCCTCACATAGCTGAAGGGGTTAGCTAGTTTTCTGTGACCTCTTTTACAAGGGCACTAAATTCAATCATGAAGGCTCCACCCTTGTGATTTAATCACCTTCCAAAAGGCACCACCTTTTAATACAATCACATTGGAGGTTAGAGTTTCATTATATGAATTTTGTGGGGACACAAACTTTCAGACCACAGCAGTAACATTATGTAATTCGTATTTTAAAAGACCTATGCTATTCTACTGCACAGTATAGATTTCACTAAGGATACATATGAAAACCAAAAGATTAGTAAGAAGTCAATAGCAATAGTTCAGGCAAGTAGTAGTAAAAACAAAAAAAATTCTTTAGAAGCTACCAGATATAGAATGTACTTTGAGCAGAACTGAAATTGTATACTCATTAATTGGATATAGGGTATCAAAAACTTCACAGAATCAAATATGATTACCAATTTTTATTTGTGGTGTTCTCTTTAAAAAATCATAATATTTTAATGAAAGTGATGCCATCAACTATAATTCTGGACACTGGGATGTTGGAAGGAGAAGTAGATTTTGAAGTTTTGACACTACTCAGTTTGGATATAAAATTGACATGTCTATTAAACATTCCATCTTAATTATAGGAGAATTGTAGGCACTTACATAAAAATGTAAGTTTAATATGCTATTTAACATATAGAACTCTTGAGATCACCTGGGGATTTGTGTAGAGTAGAAATAAAGATGAAGTGTAGGCCATCTTTTTAGTTTAGGAAGAGGAGAATGATCCAGTTAGCAAGATTGGAAAGAATCTGCCACAGAGGGAGGAGGAAAATCAGAAAAAGTTGTGTCCTTGATACCAAGAAGAAAAAAAGTATGTTTTTCCAAGAAGAAGGGACTCATGAAGTCTACTCATGCTTAGAATTATATTATATGTAAAATCAACAATCTATAGCATAAACAAATTTGGGGAAGTTCACTAAACATAAGCATAAACATTATTATCAAGCTTTCTTACTGTCAGGCAGATAGTGTATAGTAGTGCCCAAACTATTTGACCATGCAATTTTTACCCAATAAAAAGTATATTGTAGAAATATTGTTCTATAGAATGATCTTGTAGAAAATCTTATTTAGAGTCACAATGAGGATTTATCAAGTTTGGAAACTAAAAAGCTAGTCTCATTTTTATTTCAGTACCTCTTATTTATTAATATTTGGATTTTTAAATATATGGCAATGCAAAATAATGATCCTTCAAAATTTTCCGTTCTTTTTTAACTTTTTAAAACGTTTTTTGTAGCTGTACAATTTTACTTAACATTAGTAGAGAAATTTCACAGCTGTAAATTTACTTGATACTGGGGGCCAATTCAACTAGCTAAGAACTTAATTTCAAATTGTCACCAGTTGGATCAATGGAGTATGTATGACAGTTTTCCCTTTCATTTCCATGTTTCTAGAGACAAGATGTTGAGAGAAACATACTGCAAGACTAATGTCATTTTAGAAAGCTAGGGTGATTTTCCTCTTTTTTTTTTTTTTTTTGAGTTTTAGTCTCATTCTGTCACCCAGACTGGAGTGCAGTGGCCACTGCAACCTCGACCTGCTGGGCTCTGGTGATCCTTCCACCTCAGCCTCCCAAGTAGCTGGAACTACAGGCACGCGCTACCACGCCCGGCTAGGTTTTGATTTATTGTAGAGATGAGGTCTCGCCAAGTTGCCCAGGTGGGTCTCGAACCTGTGGGCTCAGGCAATCCACTCACCTCGGCCTCCCAAAGTTCGGGATTACAGGCTGAGCCACCGAGCCCGGTCTCTTCTTTTTAAACAACAGTAAGCAAAAGGGATTTATTTTTAATTTACAGAGAAGGAGCTATTGATTATATCAAACAAGTTTATACTGCCTCCAGTCCAGTTTTAATTCCTCTTCTATTTTCAGAGGAATCATATTAATAACAACACTTTAATGTGGCATGCTTGTGGTTGAGGCCTCTTAATAACCCCATACCAATGTCTCCTAAACCTGACGTGGTCCACTTAGCTTGTATTAACATATTACCAGAACTATGTCCAAATGTCACTGTCCTGTAATTTTTAACATCAATAAAAAAATATTTAATTTTAGTAACTAGCATTTTTATTTTTCTATTTGAGTTTTTTGGATGTCAGTTAAGAATTGAGGGAGGAGTACCTTCTCTTTCATTGTAATTTCAAGAACACTTGTGGCAGCTACAATATTCCTTACAACATGTGAAAGTGCTTTGGTGTTACAACCTATTTCAGAAATATTTCTAGGAGAAATGCTATCTCTGGTAATATTTATCACGGGTAATTTCAAGAGTGCCTAATTCTAACTTTATAATTGGTAATGGGATAATAGAAGCCACAGTCTAAGATTAACAAATCTACAAAAATGTTAGCGAAAGTTAATTTCAGGAATTTTATAGGTCATATTGGGCCACTACTTCTTGTTATTTCTAGGTTAAGTATGTGCAAAATGGATCTAAGGTGCAATCTACATTATTCAGGTGATAGATACACTAAAAACCCAGACTACCATGATACAATAGCCATGTAACAAAATTACATTTGTACCCCTAAAATTTATGTAAATAAAAATAGATCTAAACTTGGCCACCATGGATAGAGGAAAAAGAACAAGAGTCAAAAATGGAATCAGAATGCAGACTTTATTTTTTCCTACTTCCCTGAGGATAATTTGATGTAGGCTTCAGGTTTTGTGTTCTCTAGATGAGAATCAGATGCCATTTTGGTATTTTGGTCTTCAAACCAGCCTGAGACAGAGATCTACCCAATGAAGAACTCATTCTCCTAGGATAAATCAATAAAAATATTCTCAGATACAGAAATTTTTAATAAGATATCTGTTATGTATTAGACAAATTTTAAAAGGCTTTACATTTTTCAGGATTTTGATAACAGTAAACCTCTTTAAAAATGCAATAAATTTGTAATTATTCTCTCCACCCCACCTAGTTTAAGAAAGCACAAATCTCCTATTCCCTAAATACAATACGTATTTACTTCTAGAGCTCTATTATCAATTTAATAACATGTTTTCAGGGTAAAAATAAGCACTGAATATAATGCATCAACCGAAAAAAGACCAATAATGATTTCAGAAATGTCAAATGTTTAAAAAATAAAAGTACAACTTAGAATTGAGGAAATACTATATAACACATCAGTGCTATTTTCAAAAGATTGATTGAAGACTTTATAGACCCCTTTACAAAATATGCTCTTTTGTAGTATTGTTAAAATTTCAATTTAAAATATTCTATTTGTAGATACATGAATTCATTCATATTATTTACCCTAAGAACTTACCTACTCTACAAAGCAAGACTATAAATTGCAGTCATTTATGTCCTAAGAGATTAAATTCAGATGCATTACCCACTTGGCAAAGTTGCAGAAATACTTCTTTTCCATACACATGCCAACACAGTGCTTATGTGAAATTTTATTGTATGGATATTTTAGTGTATATAATTAATTATTGGAGGCATTCTCTGCTTACACTGAGTGCATGTCTGTGGATATAGAGGAAGTATAATGTGGATTGAAGAAATATCTCAGCTGACTCCATTTTAGATGTTCTTTTTCTAACATTGACAAAAGATTAAAAATTGAGCTTGATATTGCTTTCAACTATGGTAACGCATGTCTTTATGGCATTTCTTTGCTCTACTTCAAGATGCTTGTTTCCTTTTTATACATTTCTAATTACTTTATATTTTATTTGTCCCACCTGGTAAGTTTCATTTTGAGTTAGCATATAAATTTATCAGTAAGATTCTTTTTTAATTGAAAAACTTTAAAAAATGAGTTTTGTGAGATTCATTGGTGGGATAGGTTTGAGAAATTGGAATAAAACATTTAGGTCATTTCACAATCAAATTTGAAATAGTACACTGAACAATATTTGTTTCTATGGAGTAGAGCAAATTAACAGCATATGAACATGTGATAACTTTACAGAAAAGGTACATTTTGGTAAGCTTTTCATTTCAGTCAATATAGTTCTTGATATGCATATTCATGTATACAAGAATGTAGAAAGTTCCTTTTCTTCATGTTTTCCATCAAATTAAGTTATATAGAGACACATTTCCCTGGGCAGAAAATTCAGTTGCATTGTCTTGGGTAAGGAAGGGTAGGATCTTACTGTAGAAAAGCACCTAGAAAATGTGGTGTGATCATTAATTTTCTGTGTCAGCTCATTGGGCCACAGGGTGCCCAGCTATCTGGTTAAACTTTACTCTGGGTGTGTCTTTGAAGGCATTTCTGGATGAGATTAACATCTACCTTGGTAAACTGAGTAAAGGATATTACCCAGTGAGTAAGTCTCATTCAATCTAGTGGAAACCGAAATAAAACAAAAGATGCAGTAAGGGAGAACTGTCTCTCTCCACCTGTCTTCAGGCTGGGACATCAATCTTCTCTTACCCTCAGCCTTCTTGGTTTTCAGGCCTATAGACTTAGACTGGAATCCATACTATCAGCTCTTCACCTCTCAGTCATCTGAATCACACAACCAGATTTCCTGGTCTCCAGCTTGCTGAGGGTGGATTGTGGGACTTCTCAGACTCTATAACTTTGTGAACCAATACCTTATAATAATTTAACAAATCTCCTTCTAGATAGAGAGGTAGATACCACTGGTCCTCTTTTTCTAGATAACTCTGACTAAAATATGTGGAAACTTCCCTTTCTTCTTCATTCAAATTATCATGGTCACTGAACAGAACCTCAACTCCCAAGTTCATGTGGCCTGCTGGAGATATTTTATTCAGTTATTTCTGGGATACTTTTGGGAATATGGGAAACTTCAGTACCTGAAGTTCAGCCTCCCTGAGTGTATCGTGTAGCCATTTTCTTCTGAGAATCATCTGGGACTAGACCTAATGGAAAAAAAAAATAGATAGATAGATAGATAGATAGATAGATAGATAGATAGATAGATAGATAGATAGATAGATAGAATGTCAAGATCAATTTGAATTTCAGAAAAATAGCACAATATTTTAATATAATTATGTTGAAAATATTGCATAAGGCATACTTATACTAAAACTATGTTCATTGTTTATTAGAAATTCAAATTTGACTGAATGCCTAGCATTTTTATTTGTTAAGTCTGACAACCCTACCTGGTGTATAATCAGTGAGTTATACATAGTCAAGAGTTCTGTCTCATTCCTGAGACTGAAGATTGGAGAAGAGATTAACCTTTCTCTATCTTTGCTATTCCTTCCTGGTTAAGTGCTCCTTTCTGAAGCAGAACAAATACTTATTGATCAACTAAGGTCAAGGTTGGTAACGTCAAATGCCTGCAGTTTCCATAATGTGACATGTATGACTGTAGTAGGTTTAAAGGTGACTGTGGTAAACTATCATACACTAGCTAATAGGGGAATCTGATATTCAGCACCAGCCAGGTACATTCTGAGACTATGGGCCTAGAGTTACTGGATTTTCCAAAATCCAAATCCAGATTTTTAAAATTTATTTTTAGAGACAGGGTCTCTTTTTGCTGTCTAGGCTGGTGTGCAGTGCCACGATCATAGCTATCCTCCACCTCAGCTTCCTGAGTAGCTAGGACTATAGGTTCACACCAACAACCCAGTTAATGTTTTAAATTTTTTTGTAAAGAAAGTGTCTCTCACCAAGTTTTCAAGGGTGGTCTTTAACTCCTTGCCTCAAGCAATCCTTCTGACTCAGCCTACCAAAACACTGGGATTACAGCTGCGAGGGCTTGCCCCCAGCCCCAAATCCAGATGTTTTTATGGGAGGCTTCTGACCATTTAAATGTCAGCAACACCTTACAATAATTTTCAATATTAAAGTAAATAAGCAGCAAGTTATACTCAACCCAAAGACTGTAATCTAGACCTTCAGACTTTTACTTGACTTTTACTAGTCAAGATGGTTTCCAAGCTGCTTCAACTTTCAGTTCTACAGCAGAAATCTCACCTGAGTTGACAAAGTCCAGAGCCCTGTCATAAAATAAAACACAAACAAAAAACAATATATAACACTATTTGAGTGCCTTTGTGTAACAGTTTGATGAAGTATCATATAAAGGATTCACTGACTTGAAAAGTTGAAAATGACTCATGTAGCATTAAAGTCTTATTTCAAAATAGGTTAGTGCTTGTTTTATAGACCTAGAGAAAATCAATAATGTTGTGATGTTCAGGTAATGTCCCAGAAAAGTCTGTCTATTTTGAAGAATTTTCAAGCTTGTACAAAGATATAATGAAAATATATTACTTTAGTCTTCAAATCATATATATGTGATCATCTTTTTTGATTCAGTAAGATGCAGTTTTCTGTTTCCACTAATGTCTTATAACATAATCAAACTAAAACTTCTTATATCTATAAATGCATTTTGAAGACTTATTTTTTCATATAAATATGTTGTTTCTTTACATACTAATATTAATTTCTGGGTGAAATTCTGCCTATGTCACGGTTTCCTCTGGTATATAGAGTCTAATAATTGTGTGGCAAATAGTAAAAACAACTGTCTTTTAAATGCAAATGAAGTAAATCTAGTTTACTATATAGATACTAGTCATCACCTTTGGCAATTGACATAATGAGTATTTCTAGGCAGTAATCTTATTTTCCCATTTTAAGGTAAAGGACATTTAAAAGACTAGGTGAATTATTTTTAAGAAATAAAGAATGACTGGTTAAATATTTATGCATATTTATAATCCTGCTTTGAAAATAAATATTTGCAAAAGACCTCAACGACATAGAGTAAACAAACGGTATGCACATTTCAAAGTCAATTGATTTTTCTCTTGAAGATTTAAAGATTTACTTAAAGATAATTAATATATAGCAAACAAGGTAATGGCTTGGCAACAAACCTGTTACAATATACAATGAGGTAAAAAAAATTGCATGTTTAAATTATAAAAATTCCATTTAGTTCATTCACATTTTATCAGATATCATTGGGTTCAAATTTTATTGTAGGAGAAGGATAAGTGAACAGATTATTTCAATCTTGTGCTGATAAGTTAAGGGGGCACAACAGTGCTATGGGAGCACATAGGAGGTCATCAAATACAAATGGTGTACCAAATCTTTATGATGGAATCTACTTTTAATTCATCTGAATAGAACATCTCTCTGGGGTGGGATGTGGATTATTGAAAATGCCTTAAAACAGTCAGGAGTAATTGGATGTGTAAGTCTGTGTTCATAGCATGGGCCAAGAATATATTTTGAGTTGATTTTTGTATATGGTGAGAGGTAGGGGTCCAGTTTCATTCTTCTGTAAATGGTCAGTCAGTTTTCCCACCATCGTTTTCTAAATATGTTCTCTTTTCCCCAGTGATAGTTATTGGTGGCTTTGTCAAAGATGAGTTGTTTGAGAGATTGAATTTTTGCTTCTGGAATCTCTGTCCTGTTCCATTAGTATATGTGCCTATTCCTGTATCAATATCAGGCTGTTTTGGTTACAGTAGCCTTGTAATAAAGTCTGGAAATGTGACTTTTGCTGAGGATTGTTTTTGCTATTCGTGCTTTTTGTTTGAATATGAATTTCTGTATTGTCGTTTGCAGGTCTGAGAAGAATGATGTTAGTAATTTGATGGGCATTGCATTGAATCTGTAGATTGCCTTGGGTAGGATGAACATCTTGACAATACTGATTCTTCCAATCCTTGAGCATGAAATGTTTTTATTTTTGTTTATGTCATCCTTAATTTCTTTGAGCAGTATTTTATAGTTCTTATTGTAAATGTCTTTCACTTCTCTGATTAGGTGGATGCCAAGGTATTTCATTGTGTGTGTGTGTGTGTGTGTGTGTGTGTGTCTGCTGTGAATAGGATTGTGCTTTTAATTTGGTTTTCCACCTATTTGTTGTTGGTGTACAGAAATGCAACTGTCTTTTGTATATTGATTTTGTATATTGATTTTGAAAATTGCCCAGCCTCACTAATCATCAGAGAAATGCAAATCAGAACTACAATGAGAAATCACCCAACTGGTGATAGGATGACTATCATTTTAAGTAAAAAAAAAACATGTGCTAATGCCACGGCAGAGAAAAGGAAACACTTCTACACTATTGGTGGGAGTGTAAGCTAGTTCAATCTCTATGGAAAGCAGTGTGGCGATTACTAAAAGAACTAAAAATTGGTCTTCCATATGACCCAGCAATCCTTCTCCTGGGAGTATACCTGGAGGAACATAAACCATTCTACAAAAAAAGACACCTGCACTTGCATGTTTATTGCTGCACTAGCCACAATAGGAAAAACATGGAATCAACACTACTGCCCATCAAAAGTGGACTGGATAAAGAAGAAGTTGTACATATACATGATGAAGTATTATGCAGCCATAAAGAATAAAATCATGAACATTGCAGCAAATTGGATGGAGTTGGAGACCATAATACTAAGTGAAAAATCACAGAAACAAAAAACTAAACACTGCATGTTCTCACTCATAAGTTGTCTTGGACATTAGTCACATTAACACAATGGAAACATTGACAATCATTGGGCACTGCTAGGGGAGGCAGGGAGGAAGGAGATCAGGGAATAGAAGACAATACTGGGTGGGGGGTGGGCGTTTTAGAAGCCCACACTTCACCTGCATGCAGCCTACTTATGTCATTACTCCTCACTTGTACCCCACATCTCTATAAAAAAATACAAAATTTAAAAGAATATATTTTATTACCCATGCTGGGACACTTTGTAAAAGGGGCACTATTAATTACATTGGGACATCAGAACTAATGTGAAATGTCCCAAGGAAAACAGGACATGGGGTCACACCATGGAGCTTCTATTCCCGATCAGTTCCAAGAACAGTAACTAAGTCATTCCCTGCATGCCACATTTATTCTCTATTTTACAATAAAATGGTTAGAGTTTGACATTTAAACATTCCATTACTATCCATAGATTGTCACTTTCAGACATCTCTGATATTATTCAATTTTAGTCAGAATATTAAACACTTGCAAGGTGAGCAGGAGGTTCTTTCTAACTGAAGATAAGAGCAGGATTTCGTCATCCTCATCTTAGCAGACATTGACCGTCTGGAAGTCAATTGTTTCAGAGGCTAGATCAAATCTCTATCTCTGGTTTCAGATGTCTACAAAATATAAGTTTACTCTTGGAGTGCTTGCTATTCAATCTTAAGGTGATGGAAAATGCAAATGCAGCCCAACTGTAATTGAAAAAGGAACGTGAAAGCCATGAGTGACTGCAAGAAAGAAAGAATACAAA
Organism: Tarsius wallacei; assembly: GCA_963574415.1. Classification (NCBI taxonomy): domain Eukaryota; kingdom Metazoa; phylum Chordata; class Mammalia; order Primates; family Tarsiidae; genus Tarsius; species Tarsius wallacei. The sequence goes on from CAUYQG010250265.1 coordinate 14,190, forward strand.
CCTGTAATCCAAGTTAGGAAAAGACTGCTAGCTGCTCAAATACATTTTCCCTATGCAATGCACCTGAACAGTGAAACAAATAGTTTTATGCCTTTTTGTTCATTTTTTTCTGGAACTTTGACAAATATATCTGCAATATTTACTGTCTTACAAAAGGAATAGTCATTTATTAAACAAAATGTGGACTAGTAACAATGATGGCTAAATTAAAAATAAATTTGGCAGACACAGAACTATTTCATTATACTTAACACTTGGTTAATGGAGTAATGTTTGGCACATTTAATAATAGCTAGTGAGACTTTAAGGCTTAACTTCAAAGATGTACATTTTATTGCAGGTGTTCAAAGACAATAGAGTATGCTTAATTTAATTTTTAATTATAATAAATTGGTTTTGAGCAGAATGCATATAACAATTTTACTCAAATGTATTTCATGGAAATTTTTCATAGCATGTTAAGATTTATTTTGACATTGCATTAGCATTTAATAGTGGTCTTAAGCCCCTATTTAGTCAGCAGAAAAAGTGAGTCACTGCAAGTTGCTATGACAGACCTATTTTATTACAATTTACTTTCCTCCAGTTCTTTGCCACTAAATTATTCTCAAAAGTTATTGTAGAATTACTTTTAGTCTGTGTTTGGCTGAGCCCACTTATTTTGTCAGTGAAAATTATATTGATCATTATAAAATATGAACAAACGAAATCTATTACAAGATACAACTGAGGCTGAAAAGATTTATAATCTTGAAATAAGATTTATTTTACCGAAAACGAACTTATTGATCTTAACTATTAGATGGTATGTAAATATATTATTTTTCATAAAAGTCATTCAAAAGGGACATTTACCAAATATTCAAGGCTAACATTCATTAATGTGTTCTACAAGATCACAAAGCCAGGGAGAGCCTTCAGAGATCCTATAATACAGATAGTTCAAAGTGGTTTAGCAGCCTTTATGTTGAAAATTCCCAGTATAAAATAGATTTAAGAAGAGTAAAATATTTATCATGAATTTAAACATGGATTAAGTGACTAGTTTGATAAGCTACTACACAAATCAAGTTACAAAAACTATAAATATGCAAATGTATTCTTGGCATTTGCAACCTTATTGATGACTTATAAAGGCTATAAAATAATATGAGAATATTCATTGTGTTATGGTGAATTTTATGTCAACTCGATTGAGCCACAGGGTGTCCATATATTTGGCTAAACATTATTTGGAGTGTGTCTTTTAGGGTGTTTCTGGATGAAATTAGCGTTTGAATTGGTAGACTGAATAAAGAAGATTGCCCTCTTCACTGTGTGTGGGCCTCCTCCAATCCACTAGAGGTGTGAATAGAACAAAAGGTGGGGTAGGGGTGAATTTGCTCTTTCTGCCTGACTGTTTTCAAATTGGGTCATCGGTCATCTTTACTTGAACTGGAACTTACACCATCAGATCTTAGGCCTTCAGACTGAGATTATTAGACCACCAGTTCTCCTGGGTTTGTAGTTTACAGAAAGCAGATCTTGGGACTTCTTAGCATTTCATAGTAGCATGAGTAAATTCCTTATAAAAAAATAAATCAACAAATAACCTATTAATTCTGTTTCTCTGGAGAATTCTGACCAATGCACATTGACATATTACTTCTTTTATATAATTTTTGAATTAAATCATCTGAATTTTAAATAATAGTGTGGATTCTGTTTCCTGACTAGGATAATTTATTTTTATTTTTAAAAATTGACACACAATAATTATACAGATTTATGGGACACATAGTGATATTTCAGCACATATAATGCATAGTGATCAGATCAGGGTAATTAGTACATACATCATCTCAAACAGTTATCATTTTTTCATGATGGGAGCACTTGATATCCTTCTTCTAGCTATTTGAAAACATAAAATATATTGTTGTTAACTATAGTCATCCTACAGTGGTATAGAACTCTAGAATGTATGCCTTAAATGTAGCTATAATTTTGTATACTTTAACACATCTTTCCCCACCCTCACCTTCCCCCACCCTTCCCAGACTCTAGTATCCTCAAGTCTACCTTTTACTGCTATAAGATCAACTTTATTTAGCTTCCACATATGAGTGAGAACATGTGATGCTTAATTTTCTTTTGCTGTCATATTTCACTTAACATAATGCCTGACTACAGTCTGACTGATACAACATCCATTTATTTATTACAGTCTGTTATCATTAATTTTTCTAAGCAATTTCCTGCTATTGCTATAAGCATACAGCATTTTATAATTTAGTAAAATACAAATTACTTTACCAATTGTCTGTTAATTAAAATACTTTAAAACATTTAGACTCCATTTACACCCTAACCTTTTATATTATTTTTTGTAATACATTAATTTTTCTATATTTTTAACCAGCATATCATTTTTTGCTTTGTATAATCATTAGTCTATTATATTTGCCTACATGTATACATATATATTTTTTTTAATTCAGTAATTCAGTGTTTCTATTGATATAATTTTCCTTCATCCTGAAAAATCTACCTTTAGTTTTGTTTTTTTTTGTTTTTTTGTTTTTGAACAGTTTTGTTGGAGAGGAATTCTTGCTGCTTTTGTTTTTCTGAAATCATTTTCACTTACCTCCATATTGGAGAGTTGTTTTTCTTGGGTATGGAATTTCAGATCGGCTGCTATTTTCTTTGATCACTTGAAAATGAACCTTCTATTATACTTTGACATCTGTAATTTCTCCAGATTTTTCATTCCTTGGAGTCTTAGCTATATTTTTCACTGCTTCAATAGTCTTTCACTACTATTAAAAGGATGGCATATTCATTTTAACAAGATTTCCTAGTCATGTCTTTGGTCAAACATTTCTGTTCATGAACAGAAAACTAGAATATAATAAAATCAGCATAAATGAGTAAACTGAAGTGATTGCAGCTTGACTTCCTTCTTATTTTCTGGTCTAAGTATCTAAATTATACTGAATAGCATTAAATATATAAGATCTTCAAATAGCAAAAGAAAATAATATAGTTTATGGACTCAAGTGATCTTCCTGCCTCAGACTGAATATCTGGGGCTATAGGAACACATCTTCACATCTGGCTAAAATAATTTACTTTGTACTAGTATGTTGAATACTCACTTTTTCCTTCTCTTGATATGTAAAAAACTTAATAATTTTTCTCTTTGTAAGTTAAATGTGCTTAGAAAAGCTGTGTTAATAGCTACTTTTCCTCACCATTATGCTGATCTTAATATGAAATGCCTATGTGCAATAAATACTAGGCCAAAACATTGAGAACTGAGTTATTGCAAACAACTTAGCACCTACATTATTGTGATTCAAAAGTGAACCAAGTACTCTTAATCACAGAAGACAATAAATTGTCATGTAGGTGAGTGGTAATGACTAATAGGAATGTGTTTCTCAAGAAATAGACATTTTGAATTATTTTCACTACCAGTATTGTTAGGAAAATCTATTAAACCTCTTCCACAAGACAGATGCATTCTTTCAGGTTACATAACTGGTGTTTTGACAGTAGCTGGTATTAACAGGTTTGCAGTAAAAGAGAATACACAAAGAAAAAAAGTGCAGAAAGAGCAGAGAGAGAGAGAGAGAAAGAGAGAGAGAGAGAGAGAATACAGTTACTTATTATGCAAGTTTCTGTATCCAACTCTGACCACCTTGCCAGGAAACCTTCACCCCAGCAGAACACCTTACCTCAGTAAGTGGTAATTACAGTCTTCTGATGATCAAGTAAAAACAAAAACAAAAACAAAAAAAACCCTGAAGTTTAATTTGACTCTTCTTTTTTATTTATACTCTAATGCATCAATAAATCCTAAAGTTAAAGATGTTTAGATATGGATAAAGAAAGTTATTCCAAGGCTGAATGCAGTGGCTTACACATGTAATCCTAGCACTTTTGGAGACTGAGACAGTAGGAATGTGTGAGGCCAAGAGTTCAAAACCAGCTTGGACACATAGCAAGACCACATCAATACAAAAAAAACCAAAAAACAAAAATAAGTGGGGTGTGGTGGCACACATCTGTGGTCCTAATTATTTGGGAGGCTGAGGCAGGAGGATTGCTTGAGCCCGCGGGTTTGAGACCCACCCAGGAAACTTGGCGAGACCTCATCTCTATAATAAATAAAAAACTAG
>CAUYQG010250296.1:0-20399 GCA_963574415.1 Tarsius wallacei
TCCCCAGGATGCAGGGCTTGTTCAACAGTCGCAAGACCATAAATGAAATTAAATACATCAACAGGTGTAAAAACAAGAACAACATGATTATATCATTAGATGCAGAAAAAGCTTTTGATAAAATCCAACATCCCTTCTTGAGAATTTTTGCAGCTATGTTCATCAAGGATATTGGCCTGTAGTTCTCTTTCTTTGTTGGGTCTTTACCTGGCATGTTTCCTTTTTTTAAATAAAGATGTACAGTTGTGGTTTCAGATAGGAGTCAGCAAGTTGTCAATCACACCATCATTATATTCTCAGTATTCTTTCAGAGTCATTGTCATTGACCATGCTCTGGGACTCTAAGCACATAGTTTCTGCAGTCACTGTTAGTCTTAGGGAAAGAGGGGATGTCAGGCTGAGTTTGAAAGGCACAGGGTGGACCGGGGTCAATGGCTCAGTTAGTAATCCTAGCATTTGGGGAGGCCAAGGCGAGTGGATTGCCTGAGCCCACAGGTTCGAGACCAGCCCAGGAAACTTGGTGAGACCTCATCTCTACAGTAAATAAAAAATTAGCTGGGCGTGGTAGCGCACACCTGTAGTTCCGGCTCCTTGGAAGGTTGAGGCAGAAGTTTTGCTAGAGCCCAGCATGTCGACGCTGGGGTGGCCACGACTGTGCCACTGCACTCAAGCCTGGGCAATGGAGTGAGACTCCAACTCAAAAAAAAAAAAAGAAAAACAAGAAAGAAAGGAAGGCACAGGGTGAGGTGCCGCGGACTGTCTGCTCCTCAGCTTAAAGGCCGGTACCTCTGACAACAGGCCTGATCTGGAAGTATTTAATCAGATACATAATGTAACACTCCACCAAATACTCAGCTGGAACTCCCTGCTGCAATCCCAGCATGATGAAGGGAAAGCTGCCTTATTCTTGGTGTCCCTTTGCCTCCTTTGTGTCTTCTGGTTTGTAGTTATTTTTTGTTCTTGTTTATTTTTTTCTCTTTTTCTTCTCTATTTTGGAACCAAGGTAACATCCGGTGAAGGGAGATAAATCTTTTTATTTTCCTTTCAATTATAATTGACTCGAGGCCAAGTAAGTGACTGGATGTTTTGGAAGAATCATTTCTACCCGACGAATAAACATTTTATACCTCAGTCGCCAACCCCCAGTTGTAGCTGGTGCCAGCAATGCTGGTTTCTTTGCTTCCTGAGCCTGTAATTTAGAACTTAAACAAACTAATGTTTTCCTCAACAATTTTAGACTAACTTCTATAACATAGTAAATGCTAGATGTATATCATTTCTGTTCTTCATGCTGTGTTAGGATGGTATAACAGGAAGGCTAAGCTACAACCTCAATTCTAAGGACCTTAAAATGCAGCTGGGGAGATAAGACCCATTTATTACAATAACATGAACAGTTTAACCTCCTGTCTCAAACAGAACCATGATCCAGAACTCCCTACAATCTGCAGAAGCAAGAAACCAGCTAAGAGAGTTGTCCTTCTAATGAACTCCAGTAATTGATAAGACACAGCTAACATGTCAGGATGTGTCTGCAGCTCATTTTGCCTAAGATCTATAGTCAAACACACTCATTAAGTCCCTGGTCATTAGAGTTAATAGTGTTTGCTTTATAGCTCCTGATAATATATCATTTGATGTGTCAGAAAAGCTAAGTGTGGGCAAAGGGAAAACTGACTTGTGAGCAAAAGAGTCTTTTCTTAAGCACAGCTCCTTCTGTGAACTGGAAAAGTCCTCGGGCTGGGATGTGTGATTGTGTGAGAATTTTGGACTTACGAAGTTGCTCACTAATAATATTTGTATGACAACTTTTTTTTTTTTAACAACGCTATGAATATATGAGGAACAGTAAAACCAGAAAAGTGACATGTCCAAGGTCACATAGCCAAGAGTTGCCAAAACTCGGCTTCAAATTCATGCTTTGGTACTTCAAGCCCTAAGTGCTTTCCTCAAAGCCATAGTCACTGTCAAAAGAATGAACAAGTCAATACTATTTTTAAGTACACTTTTAAGAAAGGAGAGCATGAGATTAAAAAATAAATAAAATCTGAGGCTTTAAAAAACTTTGAGTCCAGTTGTAGGTTTATACTTCAGCAAAGCTTAGAGTCAAACATTCCATTTCATTCATTTCAAAAATATTTCATAAGCAAATACTAAATTCTAAGAGTCATAAAGGACACAATGTGTTGAGGAAGATACCATGTATGACAGTAATTAAAAGACCCACAAGGCACAGAGAGGGCTCACATACAATTTTGATTGAAATGATGACTAAAGGCCTAAAATTATAGTTTTTAAAGAGGATGGTGAATTTTGCTGGAGGATGGAAGAGACATACAGCAGTTGGCAAGAACTGAATAAGCCAAGGCATGAGGGTGGGAAGGTTCATGGCTGATTTTATGAGTATTGTGATATATTCTTGAAGCCTGGACTATGGCCTTCTGGGAGAGATTGGTGGAAGGTGCAGCTATAAGTTGAGGAAGACCTGGAGAACCACCGTTTTGCACCAGAAAAAATAATTTTCATACAGAAAATAGTTCTATTTGATTCCTATTGGGAATTAAAGTACTACAAGATTTTTTTTTTTAAACGGAAGACACTATTATTTAGAGAGAAGAATTATTAAGGAAAATAGCAAAATATTTGTTGTATAATAGCCATTCTGCTTATGGCCTTTGCGTCTTTTCACGTTGATGACTCCCCTTCAGAAAACTAACAACGTTTTTAAAAAATCATTTTGTTAGGAATGTTCCAAAAGAGCGAATAATGGGAAATTTACTCTTCGAGACTTGCTTGTGGTTCCTATGCAGCGTGTTTTAAAGTATCACCTTCTTCTCCAGGTATGTCACTTCAAACTCTTGCTTACTGTTCATTTATTCTTTCAACATTTTGTATTTTACTAATGAGGAGTCAACTATGCTGCAGACACTCCATATTTGGGGCCGTTTCCCCTCTACCTTTTGAATTATTATAGCTTAGAGGAAATTACAGAACAGCTGGACTTTTTTTTCTTCTTTTTGGCAAAGACAGTTTGGAGTCTGCCACAAGTCACATTTTGTGACCTTCAAATAGGGCTGGCTAAGAAAGAATTAAAAAACAAGGCAACACAAATAAAAATATTCCTTCAACCGAGTCTTCTGTGGTTATCAGTAATCCTTTATTAGCATGTCAGTGTGGCGATGCATTTGAATTGTGGCATATTAATCATATTAGACCCTTTGCCTTTTAATAGTAAGCGAAAGAGGATTGTGTCACATTTCGTATTGCTTTCTGCTGTACTCAATTATAATGAGACTACATTTATTTTGAAGTGATTCTTGTTATAACCCACAAAGCTTATGGTTTCCACGGTTAGGTCTTCTAATGAGGGTGGAGAGTCTTATAAATTTAATTTGATAGCTATACCAGGAGACTCATTAGTTTCGCGCCAAAGAAATGTCTTACTGTATTAGTCTGTCAACTCTGCTGATGCTTGTGAAATGTCATTTTAAAAAGATCTACTACCTGTATGTGAAATATAATTTAGAGTCTGCTGTGCTTTGTACATCTTGTATATTAAATTTCTTGAACTGTAGCTGCAAAATTATTAGTCATCTCTATTTTTGTTCTACTGAGAAATCAGAGAAATTCAAACCCTGATTATTCCTTAAAAATGCATTAAAACATTTATGAGACCTAAACTCAAAGCAACTTAATCAAATTGGATTTAATGAAAAAATAATAAGGGAGACTCAGGCAGTTAGTTTCCAAGGCATCCTGGAACTAAAAACATGTCCAAAGTAAGATAATAATTTATTTTGTAACTTTAGTATAGTCAAATATTGATTGAAAAATTTAGAAGGTACAATTTTTAAGAAATATGTTTTTTGATCCTCTTAGGGTTTTACACAGACTTATAAACGTATAAAATACAATTATACTGTTTTAAAATTCAGTGAACTTTCCCCCTGATTTCTGTTGAGTTGTTTTGTATTTTGAATTTCAAGAGTATGTTTAGTTTCGTGATGACTTTTTAAAATAGAGAAATTTCATTTTGGACACTACACACAGATAAAAATTCTAAAGATGTTTTACCATCTCAAAATAGTATAGAATAAAATTTATTTGTCTGGTGTCTAGAAATTTGTTGAACAAATATCCTTATAAATTTGGACATTTTCTACTTCCTATTATACTTGAGTGGGGAAGTCACTTGGCATATTTGATGATTTGAAATAACAGATTTATACAATTAGAATTTTTTAAAATGGAGGATTGGAAACTTTAAGAATGATTTTTTATTTTCATTTAATAAAGTAAAAGCAAAAATAGGAATAAAAGAATGGACTTTTATAGATTTATCACTCTTCACAGTCTCTGTAAGTACTGTTTATAGCAGAAACGCAAGTGGTATCGGGTTCATTAGAGATTTTTGAGTGGATTTCCTGTGCCAAACACAGTCTTAGGCACTCCACAATGTAAGACAGGCCCTACACTAATAAAGCTCACTGTTTAGAAGAGAATTTAAGCTGTTAGGTATAACACAATATGAAAGGTGGGTGCAGAGGTGGTACAGACAAAAGCCTAAATAATTAAGCCTAAGAAGACTGGGAACCCGAGCAGTGGCGTCTGCCATAGAAGGCTTCCCAGAGAAGTGATTCTTGAGTTGAGCTTTGAAGGAAGAGTGAGAGTTTGACAGGTGGATCAGAGGAGAATAACTTCTAAGGAGAGAAAACAGCATTTCTAATGGAGTCTCATTTTGAGAATTGCAGTTAATTTAGTATGAGTAGAATATAGGCTGTTTGGGTGGAACAGAGAGAGCAATTCAGAGAGGTTTGCAGAATTCAGATTATGAGACGTCTAGGAGGTGTGGGGGGCAACCTGAGGCTTGTGTTGGGCATTGCAGAAGTCTAAGGAGGGTAGAGACAGGATCTGATTTGCATTTTAGAAAGCCAGCTCTGATATTAATAGAGTGAATAGACTGTAGTGAGAAGAGACTACAAATCAGAAGACTAATCAGAAGTCCGTTATTATAAGTACCTGTCTGAAAAAGGGCAAGGACCTGAATGCAAGTAGTGGCAGTGAGGATGGCTTCAAGGGCAGGATTAACATTAACATTGCTAGGACATAGTGAGGGAGAGGGAGGAGTCTAGGGCACCTTCAGGTTTTGGTTCAAGTGGTGACATTGATGCAAGCAAGCACTATCATTTAATGAAACGCAAACAGAATCAAGAGTGGGGCTCTAGGTGAAGATGGGAATAAATGAATGAACTTTGGGGCATGTTGGATTTGAGGAGCTTGTGAGATACCTAGGTAGAACTATTTAGTTGGATGTCTGAGGCAGGGACTCAGGCCTGGGTTCTGGGTTGAGCACATGTGTGTGAGTGATGACCCCATTAGGTGAAAATTGACGTTGCGACAGAATTTGTAGAGTGTGTAAAATAAGAATGAAAGAGGACTAGAATGAAAAATGTAGGGGACAGTAACATTTTAAAGGGCAGGTAAATAAAAAAGAAACCGTGAAAGACAAACATGACATCCTGGTGTCCCTGAAACGAGAAGAGAGTTGCTGTGGTCAAGAGACTCAAAAAGCTACGGAGAAGCCAGTGTGATAATGAGTAAAAAGTACCTATGTAGTTAACAGTTCTGGAATCCTCATAACATTTGGGAAGCAGTGTCCGTGTCATGGTGGGGACGGAATACAGATAGAACTTTGAAAAGGTAAATGTTTCCACGTGTGTCCCGTGTTCTTTTGGTGTCTAATTGGTTTTACAGTTTCAGATTTTTGATAAAAACGGCCTAGTTGCATCAGATTGATCACATGATAGAAAATGACAATGGCTTATATGAAAGCGTATTCTTTATTATATCTTAGTTTTAATTCAATGAAAGTTATACTAAAATATCTCTTCCAATTAGGAACTGGTCAAACACACCACTGATCTCATTGAGAAGGCAAATCTGAAGCTGGCTCTTGATGCAATGAAGGTAAGGCAGCTGTGTCAGGGACTTGTTCATGTTTTCTGTTCTTGCCTAAAAACAGTAGAATTCAAACTGCGAAGGCATGTATATGATATGCTAAAATATTAGAATACACATTTGTGGTTGGTGGGGAGAGCTGGATATTTTTTACTGCACTAGATGTCCTCATATGGATTTAATTATTAGACAAAAACACATAAAACTAAGAGATATGTTAAAATAACTAAAGTTTGATGACTTTCATGACTATCAGGCGTAGTTTAATGTAATGATTTTATTTCACGTTCTTTTCACGGTTGCCACTAGAACACTCTTGGCTTGGGTAAGCAGCCGGTCAGCTGCAGACTGCAGAACCTGCATGACTCTTCTTTTATGAGGATACCTGCCAGCATTACCCTCGGGGCGGCTGTGCTTCAGTACAAGTGAATTTCAGTTGGGGTTTCTGTTCTCAGAGAAATCTGAAAACCCAGAACTACAAGTAGACACAGGCAAATGTTTTGAACGTATCGAGGAAAACAAAAGCTCAATTTTCACATTATGCTTAATAAAATCGACTTTGAAAGAAATATTTGCTCATGGCTTAAAACATAAGCAAATATTTGCTCTTAAAAACAAAATGGCAAGGTGACCCTGCTCAGAGCAATGCATAATTACTTAACTGTGCCCCTGTACCAATTTGTGTTAGCTTTGCTGTGCAGCTGATTTTAGGCTACAACCAGGAAACATCACAAGGTTATTTATGATTATTAAAAAAAAAGTCAAACCAAAGTTTCCAATTTTTTAAGCAGTTGTGTATGGATACATCCTACAAAAAGTCAGACTTCCATTTAGAACAAACCTGGGAACTGCTTTTTGAAGAGTTCTGTTCCTTACTGTTGCAGATGAATTTAAGAGGGTAGAGAAAAAAGAAAAAGAGCTCAGAAAACAGTGAAATCTGGAACACATGGCACAAAAATAGCCAGTTACAGTATGGAAAGATTAGCTAATGTTTCCTCAAATACGAGAAAAGACAGTTTAAAATAGGCGAAGCCACATGGAAAGACACGGCAGCAGTTTTTGTTCGCTTTAATTCATGAATTAAATTTAGTTCTAGCACTTTGTGCTGTTTAGTTCCTTACCTGTCTTTTATTTCTCCTTTATTAACTCTTTGAAATGGAACCGGCTTCCTTGACTGAATGGTCTCAGGAACTGAGAAGGCATTCACTGGTTGCAGCAAACAGTCTTGCTGGATTCATTGAGTTTTAGTTACTTTTTCTCCCCACCAATCCTTCATTCCTGCCCTTATTCTAACCTGTGTAAAAACATAATTCTCTCAAGGTCAGGAATTACCCGTGCTTGGAATTGGCATTCTGCAGACCTAGGTTCCTTTTTGCTGCTCCATAGCAGCATTTTAAAAAATTTTTGTATTTTCTTAAGGCAACAGCATCCTGACCCTTCTTGGTGAATGTGGGAAATGACAGCTCTTCAGTCTCTCCAGCTGTCCTCCAGACGTTTTGAAACTGCCTTGCAGATGCAGCTTTGATTGACTGGGCGTTCATTTTATTGCCATTGAGAAGTTACGGTGGTTACTTTTACCACGAGCGGAATTAATGATGCGTTTTCTTTTCAAGCAGCTCACGTCTCTTCTCTAATCTCAGTGCTTCTTCTTTCTGTACCCATCTTTCTATTCTCCAGGACTTGGCACAATATGTGAATGAAGTGAAAAGGGATAATGAGACCCTTCGTGAAATTAAACAGTTTCAGCTATCTATAGAAAATCTGGTATGTAATTATCCTTCCATCCGGCTTCCCCTTACCCTCACACTGGGGGACATTCTAGGAGTTGTTGGAGAAAAGACAGTTTACCTTCAAGTTTCTGTTGTGCAGGGTTTTTCTGATCCCTCTGGCAGCATTCTCGTGAATGTCTGGGGGCTCCTGTGACGGTCCCTGTCCAGGGACATTCTGCCGAACCTTGTCCCTCTCATCTTGGTCACACTCTGCCTCCTCTCCCGCAGTGGGAATTCTAATGTGAATTCTAATTCATTTCTTTTCTTTCCCTCATCCCTGTACATATTCATGGCTGACTCCTGTTCATTTCTTCATTTTGCATGCACTTACTGAGTGACTGCTATGGGCCAGACACTTTGCTTGGGACTAGGACTGTAACTAGGAACCAGATGGTCTCATGATTGAGGAAACAGTGAAAAAAAAAAAAAAGAGTTCAAAACGCCATATTGAAATTGGTCCTGTGAACTGAGTACTGTCACGGAGGATAATAAGGGTAGTCTTCGTTTAGATAACCTGGTTAGAAAAAGTTCTTTTGAGTCTTTTGAACCGAGACCTAAAAGACTAGAAGAAGCCGGCCATGCAAAGGTCTAGGGGAAAGTGGTCGGTGCAAAAATCACAGCAAGTGACATGCCCAGAGATGGGCACAAGCCAGGTGTATCCAAGAAGGTAAGAGTGGCTGGAATGCAGAGCAGAAGGAAGGAGGGTGGGCTCTGGGGTGCAAGGGGTGGACAGGGCAGCTGTGTAACCCAGCCTGGGAAGCCAGGGTGCTGAGTTGGGATGTCACTGTGACCACAGTGGAAAACCAGCAAGAGGCTTCTGTGGGGACTGTCCAGTATGACTGACATTTCAACAAGACCCTGTGAGCAAGCAGACCCATCAGCAGTTGTTCATGTGTCTTTAAGAGAAGATGGGGCCTAGATGAGCCCGTGGGCAGGGCCTATAGAGATGGGTGGATTTGAGATACATCTGTGGTTGAGCAGCTTCATTGCTGCTTTCTCTGAAACATTGTGAGCCTGTCTCTTCCTTCTCACTCATGTGGCCCCGTGTCCATTTCAGGACACCATTAGTGGCCGCCCCGCCAGTCACAGTGGCCCCCCATCATCACTTCATGACGTTGCAGTTCCAAAATACTGATTTTCCAATTCACTCTCTTTCCCAAACATGTCAAGATTTTCTATATTTTTTAAGGTTCAATTGTATTCAAGATGTGCGTCTGCGCCCCCAGTTTTTTGTGTGTATCTTCTTTGGAGAAATGTCTTTTTAAGTGCTTTGCCCATTTTTGAATCAAGTTGGTTTGGTGATTGTCATGCAGGAGTTCTGCATATCAATGACCTGCATTTCCTGCATGTCAATTCCTTATCATACATAGGATTCACAAAGACTTTCTTCTGTGGGTGGCCTTTTCACTCATCTGATGGTTTCTTTGGTGCACGAAAGCTTTTTTTAGTTTTGATGAAGTCCACCTGATCCATCTTTTGTTTCTTGTGCCTTTGGAGTCATGTCCAATATATTGTTGCTAAATCCAATTGTAATTATATGCATCTGGGAACATTTGTTCCCCTACTGGGCAGTATGCTCTATGAGGCCAGGGTATGTGTTATTTTTGCCATCTGTGCTGGTGGCTGGCTGGCACACGGTAGATGCTCAACAAATATCAGTTGCGAACTTTCTTGTGACTTGCAGCCTACCAGTTCTCTCTTTTCCTGGCTTACTTCCCCTTTTAAGATTATAAGTAAAATTAATGAATGACCTTGATATAATACCCTGGGATTACCAAGGACAGATTGTTTAAGTGTATCACGTAGACCTGAACTTTTTAGAATAAGTGTGCTTAAAAAATGTAAAACTGATAAAATTTATTGTGTAATAAGGTGGTTGTCCTTAGCTAATATCTTTGCTGACACTTGTTTCTGTTTTTATGTGATTCTCAAAAACTCAGATGTGTACATTTTGTATTTTAGAACCAACCAGTTTTGCTCTTTGGACGACCTCAGGGAGATGGTGAAATTCGAATAACCACTCTAGACAAGCATACAAAACAAGAGAGGTAAGAAAAAAGAGCAATTCTTATTTTCAAAATAAGTAATTAGTATAAGTTATTAAGAAGGAAGTGACAGACTCGGAAGATAAGCTACAGTAGAAGCACATATTTAAAATGAGAACAGAGATAAAGTAACAATAGATAACTACCATAAAAACGTAACTGATTTTTTGTACTGTATTTTAAAATAACTAAAAATAATAGAAAAATGCCTTAAGAAAGAAGACGAGTTATCATTCAGTGATATTTTCTTGAGGGAAATTGGCAGGTGCCGTCCTGGAATATTAGTAAGTTTGACTTGGAGTCCTTAGTTATGCATGTATGTGACTATCAAACGGGTGTTTTTGTGACTGAAATGGCCGTTTTCTGGACTACCTGGAGAAGAGAAGGTCAGCCTGCAGGGGGCAGCATCAGCTCTTGCTTCTGCCTTGAAACTCAGCTCCACGGGAGGCTCCAGGGAAATGTCTATCCTTTAAATCTCTCTGGGAGAAATAGACGTTAAAAGCGATGCCAGTGTGAGGGCTCTGCGAATGCATCATTATTATTGTCTAAAAAAATGCACACATGTTAACCACTGGGTGTTTATGAAACATATAAGTATTGGTGTTGGATGATAGCGTTTATTTTCTTTCCCAAATTACATTTTTTAAAATAAGAAAAAAGATGTATTAATACAGACATGTCACCGTTACTTTTCTAGTTTATGTTTTGCTCATATACCCTTCAGGTTGTGTTGTAGGTGGTTCATGAAGTCATGAGAAACAACAGAGAGGGTCAAAGCACAGGCTCCAACATTAGACCTGTGTGTGAATTCTGCTCTGTCCCTCATCAGCAGTGAGACTTTGACAAAATTCTCTAACCTGACTTTGAGCAAATTCTCTAACTTGACCTTGAACAAATTCTCCAACTTCTGTAAGCCTCTGATTTCCTCCCCAGGAGAATGAAGATGATATTAGTACCTACCCCAGCAGGCAGTCCTGGGGATTACAACTGAGTCATGTTTGTGAAAGGAATGAGCAGTACTGCTCAAGGCATTCTGGCTGTTTTCTAGTAACTTCAGGAGTTACCTGCGATTCTTGTCATTCATATATTTGTTTGGCTTTTAAATTAAAGAAGATGGTAATTGCTCATGAACAAGCTTTATGGCTTATCTCAATTGGCCTTTTCAACAACTCTGCAATGTGCATTTGCTCTTATTATGATTTTGTCCCTCACTTTTTTTTTTTTGTTTTTTGTTTTGGAGTCGGGGTCTCACTCTGTCATCCAGGCTGGAATGCAGTGGCATGATTATGGCTCACCACAGCTTCGACATCCTGGGTTAAGGTGACCCTTCCTCCTGAGTAGTTGGCACTACAGGTATGCACCGCCATACCTGGTTAATTAAAAATTTTTTTTTGTAGAGACAAATTCTTGCTATGTTTCCCAGGCTGGTCTCGAACTCCTGGGTTCAAGCAGTCCTCCTGTCTCGGCCTCCCAAAGTGCTGGGATTATAGGCATGAGCCCCCCACCACACCAAACAATTTTGCTCATTTTAAAATAGGAAACTGAGGTAAGGTACGGCCAGGCCATTTACATGCTTAAGGGCAGTGCAGGATGCACACAGCTCTTAGAACCTCAAATCACCCATTCTTTTCAGTGTACAACACTGTTTCTTGTCTTTAAGGTTAAGAAAAAACATTTGGTTGATTTAATTAAATCTTACCAGAAAAAGTTAATACACATGCTTCTATACCATATATGATCAATTCCTCTCTCTCTTTTTCACAGGCATATTTTCTTATTTGATTTGGCAGTGATCGTATGTAAAAGGAAAGGCGATAACTATGAGATGAAGGAAATAATAGACCTTCAGCAGTACAAGATAGCTAACAATCCTACAACGGATAAAGAAAACAAAAAGGTGACAGTTTGGAAACTAATAGCTCTAGGTTACTCCTAACTCTGAGTATTCAGGAAAAGTATGCTAATACATTAACCTGAGATGAGGCTTATCGAGGTTTTTTTGTTTCTAGAGACTGAGTACATGCATGCCTTTGTGTCCTTGCCACAGCTGATCTGATCATTTCAAATGCCCTAATGATCAAGATAGTAAAATGCATGTGGCACAGAAATTTTACGGATATGAAGTTGACTACAATAAGCTTGTTCAGTTTGAACCTTGATAGTGGTATGAGGGGTTTAGGGATAATTATGGTAGTGTTTTAGTGAGTTTAGAAACATGATGTTATTTGTGAGTGATACATATTAACCCAAAGACTGTTACTTTCAACAGTGGTCTTATGGCTTCTACCTCATCCATATTCAAGGACAAAATGGGCTAGAATTTTATTGTAAAACAAAAGATTTAAAGAAGAAGTGGCTGGAACAGTTTGAAATGGCTCTGTGAGTATTTCTACTTTTAAAAGTGCATTTGTTTCACCTATCAATAATGAGCGACTGGTAACTGGACCCTAATAGCACGTGTTCAGAGGCAGAGGGAACATTTTGCAAGGGCAGGAGGGCTCTCCGTCAGCTTCATAACTTTGGTCTCCTGGGAGAGGAGTTTTGGTACATTTCTTCAATAAGTAGAAAGAGGGAGCTCTAACCTTCTGTTTGACTTTGTTAGAGGAATATTTTAGTTCTTTAGCTTTCAAGCAGCTGGAGAAAATACTACTTATTCTAATGATAAATTTTTAATGTAATTATTATGTTTTTCAGTATATATCTTTAAATAGACATACCCCTTCACTCTTACATGCACAAATAGATATGTGTATACATGTATCTTATATTTAACAGAAAGATTGATTTCTTCTCTATGTTTTTAATGCATTTATTGTTTGACTCTTGGCTAAAATGCTTGACGTAGTCAAGGAATGCGTTAAGGGCTTGATTTCTTTCCGTGTTTTTTATTTCTATTGAAGAGGAATCTCAACAAAGGCGGTGGAAAATAAATCAGGCCTGTTTCAAAAGGAATGGCACACAGAGATGTAATTACCCATGAGCATGTCATTATAGGTGTTTCTTTTTAGTTTTGATGTTTAAGGATTAAAAGGTGCATAATGACCCTTGTGTGGAAATATATAGGTTACCCTGAAGTAAAACTGTGAGCAGAAGGTGAAATTAAGGAACACCACGTTTGGAATTTGTTTCATTTGTGTTCCAGCTTTATTTACCAATTGTTGACAAATTCTATCAATTTTTTTGTTGGCTTTTTGTTTTTCTTTGTTTTAAGAACTGCTCGTGATAATATAAACTAGAGGTATAGTTAGAATGTTTCATTGCAGATCTGAAAAGAGGAATGTATTCTCTTAAGATTATTTTATCTAATATCTTGAGAGACAGAATTGTATAGCTAAAATACTTTTAAGCTTATAGACAATTCTGTGTTTAGCCGTGATCACTGCCATGAACTTGTTGCACTGCGTTAGCCACTTCATTTAACCTCTCACAACCTCAGTTTTTTCATCTGTGAAATAGGGATACTATTTATTTCAAATTTCAGATAATACGTATGAGCAGAGCCCTAGCCAAATAGTACAAAAGCAGGTGTATGACAGTGAACAGTAGGTGATATTTATTGTTATTGCTATTGTTAATATTGCTTTGTATTTAGGATCCTAGTATACTTACGAGTACTCATAAAACTAGATAAGGCCGGGCACGGTGGTTCGTACCTGTAATCCTAGCACTTTAGGAGGCCAAGTCAGGAGGATTGCTTGAGTCCAGGAGTTTGAGATGAGTCTAGGCAACATAATGAGACTGTGTCTCTACAAAAAAAATCAAAAAATTAGCCAGGTATGGTGGTACATGCCTGTAGTCCCAGCTACTCAGGAGGCTGAGGTGGAAGGATCGCCTGGTGCAGGAGGTCAAGACCCAGTAGCCGTGAGTGTGCCACTGCATTTCGGCCTGGGTGACAGAGTCAGACTCCAACTCAAAAACAAAAACAAAAAAACTCCCCCAAACTCCAAACTACATAGCATCTTCCAATTTACTAGTATACTTCATATAATTTATTATTGATTACAGTTATTAAACAAAAGGGCTTTGTGTATTTTGTGTAGTAAGGCAGTGGCTATACTGCAGGGACCTATTTGGTTTTGGGCACAAGTGATGAAGTTGGTGACCTCTACCCAGTCTCTGATTAAGAATGGGCTTCATAATAAACCCAGTATGCTTTCAGTGAGGCACCTGGAGGCAGGTGGAGTGATAGGATGTTAGGGCCAGTGAGAATGTGCAAGGGTAGAGCTGATCTCAAGCCTTTGCTCTTGAGGGAAGGATGCTAGGCTTGTGTTTTCTGATGGGTTCTGTTTGGCTACATCATCTTTAGATGAATGGAGGAATTTCTGCAGAGGAAGAAAGTTGAATTTCTTGTCTCAGAGCAGGCATGCTCATTGGCCTTTATGATAGACATATCAGTGACTATTTTGTTCAGTTGCCATAAACCAACTGAACTGAATTGTAATCAGCTAATTCCTGGTTATAAGTGACTTGGCAAGACAGATGCTTATTCCACTTTGATGGAAAGGAATCTGGGATAGACAGATGAGGGTTGGTGTGGTAGCTTTCAGGGTATCATTAGGGACTTGGCTTATGTCTTCCAGCCCTGCCATTATCATCATTTGGTGTCTATCCTCAAAGTTGGTTACCTTGTTGTCTAAGATGGCTACTGGAGTGCCAGTTATAAAATCCATGTTCCCTCACTTTTATGGATCCTTTGCAGAAATACCACACACTTCTGTTATGTAGTACTGACCAGAGCTTAGTCATTGGGCCACACTTGACAAGGGAGGCTGCAGATACAATCTTTGTTCCCAGTAGAATTATGCCTGGCTGAGAATCAAGATTCTCTTCCTGTGGAGGATGGGAAGTATGGTTAGTTGTAGGCAGCTAGCAGTCACTACCTTACAGGTATATACATATAAGAATATGTATGGATTTAAATTGTTCCACCATGATAAGAATGACTGGAGCACATGCAAGGAACCAGGGATTCTTAATCTTTGATTATTTTCCAAGCACCACAACAATATAATAAGGCATTGATAGAAGTCATTTTGTATTTTAGAGTTCTGTTGACTGTCCATGTGCCCATGCAGACAGTGAGAGGGTAGAAATAATTTTCTGGAGAATTGCTCAGAGCTGAAGTTGAGGGCTTCCATAAGCAGGCGTTGTGTTATAGATGGTCAAATAAAATCTGATCAGGCATCAAAATATCCAGTACTTTATTTCCTCCTCTTTTTCTAGAAGCTCATTATATAGGAAAGCTCTGATAATATCCACTTCCAGCTTTGTTAAGACAGCTCTTACCTGTCTTGTGCTCACGAAAATAGAATAATCTAGGTAAGTCTTGACGTTTAAGATCTTGCCTATGGTTCAAGTTTTGTCATTTTGTCTATTATCTAAAATTCTAGTACTCTTACTTTATTTTACAAGTCATGAAGACTAAAAGAAAACTAACTATTGCAGCATCTATGAAGTACATGGAAAACAGTGAGTCTTGTTTGTGTCCACAGGACGGCTTCTTCCCGGTGTCTTTAGCATTCTCACAGGTCCCTTGGGTTCTCCTGGAGCCTGGACTACTGCTTGAAGGAATTCTGAAAAGGAAAGGGAGGCATTGGTGGAGGTTGGTGGGAGCTTGATTAAAGGAGCTGATATTTTTAAGACCGACGAAATGCTTGCCAGTTCTATTTACAGAAGATGGCAATTCTGCTGTTTATAGGACGATTGGATCGTTTTTATTTAAAATTATTGCAAATCACCTTTAAGGTGCTAAAAATACTGCTCTTAGTTTAGAACATTAAAAAAAGGCCATAGAAAAGCATGAATACCAATAAACAGCAAGTTTCCAGTGAACATGCATCATCTCCCCAGAGGTGACCTCAATCCCAGCCTCTGTCTTTCCCAAGCACCTCCCTGTCCTGGCTTCACAGTCGTGTTCGCTGACCTTCTTTGGCCATAACCACTTCCAGCACTTAAAATATGCAGTGAACCACATCAGAACTTGGCAAACCTCTGCAGGAAAGGCTGAGCAAAGAGAAAAGCAGCAGTGACCCACTTGGATAGGGCAGGAAGAAGGATTTTTCTTTTTCTTTTTTTTTTTAATGAGAAGAGGTGGCGGTAGGACTGATTGCTCTTGAGGTTGTTGTAACAATCATTGAGCCAAATGATGTTCAAGTGCTTTAGCTCTGGGGGCCCTACGCACTGAAGAATATATTTAAATCTTTAAGGGGTTGATGGATATGCATTGCTTACTTTTATTTGTTCCAGAACAGCTTTTTGTTACTCACTGTCTCTCACAATCCCATGGAGTCATCTGTGAAAAGGATGGCATTTGTAAAAAGGAAGGTTTTTATTGAGTTAAGCCGATCATCATAATGATGTTGGAAAATGTGGGTGAGCGTGCCTATAGCAATGTGCAAAATTTTGTTAAGAAGCTATGGTTATGTTTTCCCCAAATCCAATATACCCACTATGCTTTTATGATTCCTTCCATTAGATTTAAATTAATAAACCTTGGCATACCCATTTTATAGTGCAGAAGATGAGCCCTCACAGGAGGATTTTAGCACATTTGTACAAGTTTGATGCTCTATCATTTGCAGTACAGTTGAGGAGCTCAGCTCACAGGATTTTCGTTATCCATGAGGGTGCTGAAATAATTAACTGGACTCAGATTGTGTTATCGAAAACTAGGGTCAGGTTTTTTTTTTTTTTTTTAATTCTTTTTGTTTTTTCACTGTGAAGGGGACCTAGGGATCAGCAGTTTCCTTAAATGACCCAGGAATAAGTCAAAACTGGGTAAAATACGAAACAGAAGTAGAATAATGAAATAAGGAGTTTATTTATTTTAAGAAGAGTTAAAAAGAAAATGATAGGTAAAATAGGAGGCATACCATTAGCTTTGCATCTGGTAGAAAATGATAGATTCGGAGTCAGCCTCTATTATGTTTATTGAAGGAAAGTGAAAAGGCCCTCTTGCCTGGAATTTCATCTGACTGACCTGACCTATTTCTTAAAATGCTAACAATTCACATTTAGTCCCTTGAATGAAGAAGGCCCCTTTGAAGATGCATATACCATTATTCTAGCTACTTTCTAAGATTTCTTGACCGTGTAATATATGCCAGGCACAGTTCTTCATGGATTACCTAAGGAAAAGAGCATAGAGGTCAGTCATGTCTGCTGAAATATTAGCCTGGGACATATTTCTGTTAAACACCAGGACTAATGACAGTAAGTGGAAGAGAATGAGGTGGGGGATGGAGGGACTCTGGGACCAGGTTATACTGTCCTGTTGGTCATCGGAGGGGCAACCTTGAGCTTTGTGTCTCCCAGAATGAGCCCTAAGAAGGTGCTGTCCTGGTGAGATGGGTCGGGGAGTGAGAATCCAGCCATTAAGCTCCACAAATCACATTTAATCTGAGGCACAGTGTTTCTTTCTAATTTATTCCCCATCTACTTCCAGAAGGAATTTGAAGCCACAATAAAAAGCACATGCCGCAGAATTAAAAAGAAAAATTTAAATAATCAGAGGTCAAACAGAACAGTGTCTCCAAGCATTTCCTTCAACCTCAGGCCCTGCTGAATGAGAACGTTTTCTTGAAATTTACCCTCCGTGGTTTGTATGATGAAAACAATAGTCATGTTTTCCACATTTCAAATCTGAAATTATATTTCATCATTGATTTTAATCTAAAGATATGGCTCAGATATTCTGGATACCAGAGAGAGAGAGGGACAGAATTACCAGGGGAAATTTAATTCATTCTGCAGATATTTATTGAGCACTTACTTGCCTTGTTGCTGGACACTATTGGAAGACCTGGATATATAGCAATGGGGGGGGGCATTGCAATTGAATTTAAATATTATTATTTCAAAATATAATAATATTTAGTTAATATATCATGGGTTAAATTTCAGAGATAAGCTCTTTATTCAAATCATCTTTTCTTCCAACCCCATTTACTCAAGGATCAGTAGATGAAGACGCAAGAGTTGCTGTTGGCATAGCCGCCTCCCTCCATGGGTGATCAATCGCTTGCCAATCTCTGCGGATTAAACCTGACCACTTGCCGGTGCCCTCTGTTGCCAAGCCCACGGCTGAAGCCTTCTGCACCTCTAATTAGCTCCTGTATTCCCTGCCCTCCTCCCAAGCAGTTCATTCTTCACAAGCATCGGGGTGATCCAATTGGGCTCTGCCCCACTTCCAACCCATTCACTGTTGGCTATTTATTGCACTTGGGTAATATCAGAATTTTTACCAGGATACAAGAAGGCCTTTCATGATTCTCTCCCACCCGTCTTTCCAGCCACATCTCATGTCAGTTTTCCCTGTGTGTTTTTCTCGAGTTCTCTTGTAGATTTCAGTTCCTGGAGAATGCCCAGGCCCGGTTCTCACCTGAGCCTTCCCTGCCCGGGACAGTCTTTCCTCTTGGTTTTTGGAGAGCTGGTCTGTCTCCTGCAGGTCTTGGCTTCAAATCTTGCTTTGGGAGGGAGGTCTCTCTCCTGACCCCTCAGCTGAATGAGTAATTCCACCTCCCCAGGTTCTCTCGCAATGTTAATTATATTGCCAGAAGAAATTATCCAAGCATAGTGCTTACAGCCTTCCTTCCGTCCAGGAGTCTCCCTACCTGTGAGAGGGAATCTGTTCTTTGTCTGCTCCATTTTACCTCTCTTTCCTTCTCCTCAAGTGTAAGAATTCTATCTTCCTTATTGTGAGAGAAACGAAATGCAACGACATGTTGAGGGCTGGGAGAAAGGGAAAAAGAAAGCCTCATGAACCTGGGGGCAGAAAGGAAGTGTTGGGTTTTGGTGGGAGTGAGGCCCTGAAAGGTGGAGGCTGAGGAACTTGGGAGGGGAAAGGCCTTTGGAGACGCTGGTCTTTGCACCCTGAATTGTATTCCCTTGTACATGCTATGAAATGCTAAGAATGGAATTGCTTTATGATTATTCTGGTTGCTTTATGTGTACCTTTAGTGGCTGAGGGAACGAATGAGCAACCTGACCCTTAATGGGGTTACCATGAGATCTGCTTGTTATTTAATATCTGTTTCTTCTCTGGGCTGTGAGTACCAGGAGGGCAGGAATAATCTTGTCCATGTTGTTCACATGCGGGATCTGTCCCAGCACAGAACTTGGCACATAGCAGGCAATCGTACTTTTGTTGTCAGTTTGAAATTTTACTTTCTAAGTTTTTTTGACAACAAAGACAATCAAAGAAACAAAGATTTGATGCATCATGGAATTCTTATTGTCTGATAAAATATAACAGCAGTGCTTGGGTGGGGAGGCTTTTCTTTTATAATAAGAAGGCTGTGCAGTGTGCATTCTTAGGTAGGAGACATTGCAAAACATAGTTCTCTGTTGCAGCATTACACTTTTTGACATTCTTGAAGTTGATGTTATATGTCATTATTTCTTTCTCATGTTTGCCTTCAGCTATGAGATTGCATTTTTTCTAAGGCATTTTTGTAGACGTCTAACCTGATGCTGGCTTTTCTGGATAGGGTTCTTTCTGGCAGTCTGGCTTGCTTGGATGAAACTTCTAGAATGAAGCAGGAGGGTGATTGTCATGTTACCTAGCCTGTCTTCGTGTAGCATTGATCTCATTCATCTGCATGCTAAAACCTGCAGAAAAACATGCAGCTCGCATGCTATTTGGAGCGTCCTTTCCTCTTGGAGATGAAGAGAGAGCTTGGCCCACATTTCAGTCCTAGGATCCCAGGAGCTCAACGCTCACCTGCTTCCTCACATTTCCCTTTGTCCATATTCCGTACCCTTTAGGACTTGTGTGTGTGTGTGTGTGTGTGTGTGTGTGTGTGTGTGTGTTTTACCTAATAGGCCCAGAAAAAAGACTCCATTCCTTTTCTATTTTCCACCTGAAATCCAGTCATGGTCCACGTTTTGTGGTGCTGACAGGTGTCACTGAGCGGCTCGTGTCATGTACCTGCTCCCTCTGCCATTTCCTGGTCCACAGAGACCTTGCCAGCATCTGGAGTGTGACCTTCCCTCCACCCTCCTTGCGATGCTCCCTGCAGTGGGCCCGTGCCCCTGAGGTCACCCCTTTTCTTCTGGGGAGTGACAAGTCAGGCCAGACAAGCACCTCCCCTTACCCATCCTGGGATTTAGAGCAACGAAGCCATGTTCTGTTGCAAATCAATTCAAAATTAAGTTCTCTGGTGAATGTTTCAAAACAAGATGGCCTTTTTTGTTAATTTTTGAAAGAACCGTGTTTATATTATTAAAGGTTTGGCAGCAAATTTGACCTTCTGTTGTAAAATTTAAAAAGACTGACTTTGTTTATATTTTTGCCCAGATGGAGAAGCCACTAGTACCAACATGAAGCTAAGTCAGAGAATTGTAGAGCAGACTCAAATCATAACTTGCTATTATTATTATTATTTTTTTTGAGTTGGAGTCTCACTCTGTCGCCCAGACTGGAGTGCAGTGGCCGCTGCAGCCTCCACCTGCTGGGCTCCAGTGATCCTTCCACCTCAGTCTTCCAAGTAGCTGGAACTACAGGTGTGCGCTACCACACCCGGCTAATTTTCTTGATTTATTGTAGAGATTAGGTCTCACCAAGTTGCCCAGGTGGGTCTCGAACCCGCGGGCTGAGACAATCCACTCACCTCAGCCTCCCAAGGCG
>CAUYQG010250297.1:0-11113 GCA_963574415.1 Tarsius wallacei
CATTTGTGCACAAATGTTTGTCGCAGCTTTATTTATAATAGCCATAAACTGGAAACAGCCCAAATACCCATCAACAGGTGAATGGATGAACAAAATGTGATATATCTATACAGTGAAATACTCCTCAGCAACAAAAAGAAATGAAATACTGACACACACAACATAGATGAATCTCAGTATACTTACGTTGAGTGGAAGAACTCGGAGCTCATACTGTGTGATTTCATCAGATAAGATCCCAGAAAATGAAAACTAGTTGACAGGAACAGAAAGCAGACTCACCGTGGCCTGAGGCCGAGGAAGCAGGTGTGGTGGTGCATGACGGGAGTGGGGAGTGCCTAGGGGCAGGGGACACGGTGAGGGTGATGGGCATTTGTGGATGGTGGGGGTGATTTCACAAGCATATACATACATCAGATTCACCAAATGGGTATATTAAACATGTACAGTTTGTTGTATGTTGGTTATAACACAATAAAACTGTTTAAAATTTTTAAAAGGTCACTGTATTGCAGGGACTTGAGAGCTTTGGAAGATGGGTGCACCTTGCTCGATGGTAAAGTACACCCTTACACCCCTAGGTCAGTGCCCTCTACCATGTCACTCTGCAACCTGTCCTGCCCCTTGGCAGAAAACATCTGGCTCTCCTATGACTTGCGTTGAGCAGTGGAATGTTGGCAGACGTGGCTTCACTGTGAGGCACTAGGGCTGGCCCTGGTGTCTCTACCACGGCTATGAGAACCATGGCTGGACTCGCCTTTGGCAGATGAAAGACACAGGGAACAGAGCCAAGCTGCCCCTGTCACCCCAGCCCAGGCCAGCGACATCAGCCAAGGTCGGCCTACATCAGCCGGCAACCTTAGAACCCCTGACACGTGACTGTGTCCAGCCAAGACTGGCAGAGCTACCTAGCCAAGGCACGACTGACTCTGGAGAAGCTAGCAGTGAGTGTGTTTTGACACCAGCCAGTAAGGTTCTCTGATTTCCATGAGGCAGTCTTGTGGTAGCAATAGGCAGCTGACTATAAGAACACACAGTCTGGGGCTATCTGGAAAAGCTTCCTGGAGGAGGCAAAGCGAAGTGGGATTTAGTGGGGAGTGTGAACTGACAAGGGGAGGGTGAAAGGGAAGGATGGGCAAAGACTTTCAGCTTGAGGGGGCTTCTTTCAGGGACAATCACCTGGTGTGGCCAGAGCGGGGGGGAGGGGGAATCCATGGAGAGGAATGGGATGGAGAGAGAGGCCCGCCCACATCCTGAGGGGCTGGAATGCCAGGCTAAGGCATGTTTAGGAAATAGGGAGCCATGGCAGGTTTTCAGTGAGGCTGGCCTTTTAGAATGAACATTCACATGACAGGGTAAGGGGCTAGATTTGAGCGAGGGTGGAGGCTGGGGCCATGTGCAGGTGAGTGAGGGTAGACGCCAGGACTCTGGCCAGGATGTAGATCCCGTGAGAACCATTTGAGGGAGAGTATCCCCAGAGGGTGTTCATGTGGCTGGTGCTTCCTTTATGGAGTTTTCCCCAGTCTGGTCTCATCTCAGCCGGGCCACAGAGCCCTCCGCCATCCTCGTGATAGCCAATTAATTTCAACTGGCCGTCAATGTATAAAGATTTGGAATCGATTAGAGCCAGGCAGTGTCCTGTAAGGCTCCAAGTACAGAGGCTGGCAGGACGCCCACAAGGTCACTGTATAGACAAGGACCCTGGTCCATCTCCTGTGTTATTGTGCGTTACATGGGACCAACGCGTCTCTTTATAATCAATCTACGTTTGATTGCCATTACAGATTGACACACTGGGAAGCATGTGCTTGTGTGGCCCAAGGAGGGCCCTGAGAAGGTGTTGTTGACATCAGTGAATGGCGGGACCTTGTATTGCCTCAGCTTCCAGTAGCGACTTAGTCACTCCCACGTGCTTCCCAGGGGCCTCTGTGAGAGGCTCTGTAACCCAGAGAAGGTTGGAAATGACCGGACCCCTGCCTTCTAGCTATGTGTGGATTCAGGCAATCCGCAAAACCTTCCCAGGCTGCAGTTTTCTGTTCTTTAAAAGGGGGTAATAATATCAACATCAAAAAGGCCCGAGCTAGTGTGCTTCCTTTCAGACCTGTGGGGAGACTTTCTTCCTCCTGCCTTGCTCCCTATCTCCAGCCTGAAGTCTGCAGACAAAGGCCCTTCTCAGCACCCTGGGCAGAATGGAGGAACACACCTCCCTCGCCTGGTTCCCCAACGGCTCAATCACAAACCCCGCCCTCTACTCACAAAAGAATCTGCACAGATTTATCATCATCTCATATTTATTCCAGAGGCGGGAGCATGCAGATAAGTGAGCTGTGGTGCTGGAAATACAGAAAACATGGGCCGTGTCCGAGCCACAGAGAGCCGCACTCACACAAGAGGCACATGTCGGGCCTGGCTGGGGGCCCTGGGAAGAGGAAAATCCCATTCCCAGATGATAGCATATTCTGATGGGAGGTTGCTCCTGAGGATGCCAGCATCTTAGATCCCTACAGTCACCAAAACCTAGAATCTTATGTCACTGTCTTAGAATCTTTCATAGAATCTGAAACTGTAAAACCTACAGGCAAGTGTCAGAATCACAGAATTTTAGAATTTCAGGAACCTCAACCATCATCTTGCTCAGACACCCAAACAAAATCCAGGTAATTCAAATATGTGGGGGCAAAGCCTTCCAGACCGAGGACCAGCGGGTGCAAAGGCCCTGAGGCAGAAATGTGCTTGGCGTGTTTGAGGAAGAGCAAGACTTTGTTTGACCTTCTTGGGCTGGTAAGAACCTGCGACTTTGAGGCACACTGGAAATAAGGGTACGAATGCTCACCCCAGGGACTGGCAACTTGAGGGCAGGTGCTGGGCACACAGTGGTGCTTAGTAAAAGCCTGATGTGTTCGTTTCAGGACCCCTCATGGAAGGGAAGATTGTAGTGCCAGACCCCAACTCAAGGCCAGGCTCGGTCAAGGGCCCTGGTGTGACATTGGGCCACAGGGGCCACTGAGAGAGGACAGCCTGAGGAGGAGGTTTGGGGCTGTTCAGGATTTGCTACTGCAGCTCAGAGGGCACTGGCCAGAGGGCTGGGGCTGCATCAGCCTCCTGGGGCCGCTTAGAAGGACATGCTCATCTAAACGTGTACTTTCTAGGAGGCTCCATTGGAATAAAATGGCCAGTTGCCTCCTAGTCACACTGCACAGAAACACCACACACCTTGGGGTGCAGGTGGGGAGGGCTGAGGAGGAGGGAGGAACAGGCAGCCAGGAGAGGAGGGTAGAGGTTTGCACAGGGGTGTGTGCAGGCCTCTGGGGGATTCAGAACATACTAATAGACGCCCATTACTCACTGAGCACTGGCTGTGTGCTCACTCACTTACATATTTATTTATTCACCTACCATGTGCCCAGGCCCATGAGACCTCGAAGGAAAGCTGAGATTGAGACAGATGTGGTTCCCACCTTCACGGGGCTGTTGCTCAGGTGAAGTAAATGGTGAAAAGCCCTCAGGTAAACCAACAAGAGAAATAACGATAGCATGAGGTACGAACCATAAAGAAAACCAGGGCTGAGACAGCTTTACCTCCTTCCTCAGTCCTCCAAACCGTCCTGGACTTACAAGAAGGTTCTATATTAGGAGACCATTTTACAGCTGAGAAAACTGAAACCCACAACCAAGAAAACTGAGGCCCAGGGAGGTGAGTAATTTGTTCCAGGCACTTGGCTGGAAAGCAGCCAAGTCAGGACCCAAGCCTTGTGACCAGCAGATGCAACAAGCAATAGCTGGTCAGTCCTCCTCCTGAGGACTAGGTGTTCTCAGTGGGTGATGAGAACCCGCTGTCCACCACAAGGGCCACAGAGCAGGTACCTCCGTGTGCAGAAAGGGCCCTAGGGTCAGAGGAAGCTGGGTCTGAATTCTGCTGCCATCCCTTGCCCTCTATGTGACTCTGAGTGTGTTTCCTGCTGCTTCCTGTATCTCAGTTTCCTCATCTGTAGGAGGGAATGGCAACCCCCACCTCGAACAGCTGTTCTGGGGATTCGATAAGGGAAAGATGTAAAGTGGCCACAATCAAAGGTGTTAAAATGTTCTCCAGGCACAATGGATAGGAGTGCTTAAAAAAAAAAGTCTTCCATTTATTTAGGGAAAAGCCTATTTCCCCCTCTGATGGATTTCAGAAGCTTTTCCTTCAACCACACATTTGGGGTGGAAAAAACATGCCACCCAGAAGTTGGAGGATGCTGAGGCTCTAACCCCCTCCGCGTGTGGGCTCCTTCGGGCCGCTGCACTTCTCTGACTCTCAGTTTCTTCATCTGTAAAACTGGAACATGGCGCCCCCTGGGAAGACTTGTCATGAGGGTTGAACATGGTGATGTCAGCTGAGGGCCAAGCTTGGAGCTGGTGCAGGCTGGGCACTAAACTATGCCAGGCTGCTCCATGTGGTGAAAAGAGTTCAACTCTCACTCGTAAACCCAGACATTTTCTTGGCTTCTCCACGTGCAGTGGGGCAGAAAGAGCAGGGAGACCAGAAGCCAGAGACGCCTGTGACTTGACTCTCTCCTCTGTCTCAGCCTTGCGTTGGGCAAGCCACCCTCTGATCCTCTGTATCCTCCTCTCTAAGGCAGGGGAAATTATGCTTACTTCTTACCAGCATCTTTGGCAGGACGCAGTGAACCTCAAGAAGCACCCCGAAAAGAAAGACAGGATGAGGCGTGCTCGCTGCCAAGCTGTGAGCCGCCCAGATTGATGTGCCTAGAAGGCATCCCATTTGGAAGTGAACACAGGCTCCGTCTGAGGACGCGGGCGAGATTGGAACACTTCATTCCCGAACACATTTATGGAAAATTAATTGCATCACCTGTTCACTGCTTCTTTTAATTGCAAAACCAATTAACTTTAAAATGCTCCGCTTGTGGCCAAGGGAAGGGAAGGCAGGGCCCAGGCTGGTTCTGCAGACTCGGCGCTTGGTGGTGGCCACGATGGCCCTGGGCAGTCCCAGCCCCTGCCCCCCCACCCCGTCTGCTGGCCAGGGATAGCTTGCAAGATGTTGGAAGCCTCTAGAAGATGAGCAAAACCCGCAGAGCCCGAACTGGCATCTCCTAGCACTCATGAGCAGCCTGGGCAGGTTGAGTGGACACTCCCGGTGTGGCCAGAATGACCCATATTCGCTGCCCCCCCCCAGCACCCCACTCCTCCTCCCGTTTCATGTTTCCCTGCCCTTGTCACTACCTGACTGGCTATGTGTCTCCTTCTTGATTGTCCTTCAACTCTGTAAAATGCTGGCCTCACAAAGGTACATCTACAATGTCTACTGCTGTGTGACTGGGTCTAGAACAGTTCCTGGCACGTAGTAGGTGCTCAATACGAATGAAGACTGAACAAATGGATTTCAGCTCATTGCAAGGAGGGACTTGCATAGAACCAAAACAACCCCTGGCAGGATGAGCAGTCCCAAGAGGGAGGGCGTCCACTCCACCCGGGGGATGCTCAAAAGCACTTAAGTGGAGGGAACTCGTGTTGGCTAGGGGATGTGTTTGTTCTCAGAGCCTCCCACCCAGTCCCACATGTGCCCACAGCTTCCTGTCTGCTTTGCTCAGGGGTTTCAGGCTCTTCTCCCTCAGGGGAAGACAATGATTTGGGATCCAAAGGTAGCTCGGTTTGTGTTTCTTAACAAGCTGGGTAACAGCTTCTTTGGGACTCGATTTTCTCATCTCCTGAGACTCTCAGGGCTGGGGAGAATGGGAGAGGGGTATGCTTTGGAAAGGAGAAATTCATGCCTCAGAGTTCACTGACACTCCCCTGGTTTCTGCGCTGTGGACGCACATGGTGCAGGCTGATAGCTACACAAGGGGTCTGGCTGCCCCTGGTATTCTGCTGGGAAAGAAGCCCAGGTAGCCAGACTCCAGCAACCAAGACACCACCATGACTGATTAAGCTTTCAAGCCCCCCAGGAGGGAGGGCAGAGAGTGTGGGCAACAAGGGATTGTACAATTCCCTCTCCCTCCTTGCCAGGAGCCTCATGCCTCCCGAGGCAATCGCACCGCATGTCAGAGAGCATCTTGATCCTTCAACAGCCAAAGAACCATTCACGAATTCAGGGTGGGGAGGGTGCTGCCTAGGTGGCCTGTGTGGTCCTCTGCAGGTGTGTGGATGAGCACGCTGGCCTGGATGGAGAGCTGGTTCCTGCAAGCTCTGGGATTTGGCATAGGAGATGCAGGAATGCAGCTTCCCCACTCGAGAGCCCTTGGATGATGGCTCCTGGATCCTCCTGCCCTGGCGTCTGCCTTTCTCTGGAGGTGATGGAGTCACCCCGTCCCAGCAGGCGTAGCTAAAAAGAGAAAACAAAAATAAATGAAAGCGATGTGTTCAAAAGTAGCTCTGACGAGCGCAGGGTGGGCTACAAGGCAGCCACCAGCTGTCCGTCCCCACCCGGCCTCCAACTGCTGATACGTCCCATAGGTGAGACACCCAGGTAAGCTCAAGGGCTCTGCAGGGCCAGAACCAGCCGACGTCAGTCACTAGGGCCGCCCCAGGAGGGGCTGGGTGGGCCTGGGCAGATGGGTAAGAGGCACGGTGAGTTCTGCGTCTGCCATCCATACCTTCAAAGAGATGCTGTGAAGGCCCTGGGACCTCAGAGTGTGGTGGTCCAAGGCTGTGCCTGCCCCTCTTCAGTCTCTCAGCTGCTCACAGTGGAGGGAGAAACACGGGTACAGTCTGTAGATTGAGTCTGAACCCCATCACCATGTTTCCACAGCAGGTCCATGAGTCACTGTCTGTAAACCCGGGCTGGTAATGACAGCAAGCTCAGGAAGAAGTGGCCTGCAATGACCATGTCCTCCCTGAAGCTTCTGGGACTCCATTCACAGCCTCTCCATGCCTTGCCTCCAGCCTGGAAGACAGAGTATTGAGGGGAGCTTCAGGGTGGCCACACCTGGGCTCAAGTCCTGTCTCAGCTGTATAGCCCCTTGGCAAGCCCCTTCCCCTCCTCTCTGTGCCTTGCTTCCCTCATCTGTTAAATGGGAATCACAAGGGTTCCAAGCACACAGGGTCATGATGAGGTGAAATGAACTAAGGGAAATTAAGGCAGGCACACAGCAAGCACTCAATAAATAGCAGTTTTTCTCATCACCGTCTTCACTGTCATCATCGTCATTGTCACCATCATCATCTGATCTTTCTCTCTGCACATCCCGAAATATTATGTAATTGGGACCATCCTCTAGATTCAATTCTCTTCACTCACCATATATCATCAGCATCTTCCCACATCACTGAAAATTCCTCAAAAGCGCGATGTTAATCGCTCCGTAATTGCGCCTCATTTAGATGCACCATTGCTTACCTCGCCGCCCTGAGCTGTCAGATGCTCACAGGGCTGTTCTCACATGCATCAGGCTGTGGGAAGTACTTTGGGCACAGTCTGCCAAGTCCCTGGCCATTTCCTCAGGACAGTTGCCTGCAGATAGGGTCGGAGCATCAAGACGTGGGATGATTCCCAGAGTCGGGGTCTTTATCTCCCAGTCGCTTTCCTGAAGTCACCTGACCGCTCCCCCCTCCCCCGCAGCCCACAAAGGGGCCTCTCTCCCCAACAAAGCCCTGGCCTGTGGTGCCTGTCTCCCAGAGTCAGGATTGGCAAATCAGATTCCCAAGTGTCCAGGAAGCCTCAGGACCAGGACAAGAGGCAGGCTGGGTCCCATCCCAACTGCTCTGGTCACTGTGCTGGAATAAGGTAGATTTAAAAAACAAAAAACAGGTACCTGGGTCCCAAGCTCAGATGTTCCAGCTCTGTTAGCCTGTGTGGTGTGATATCCTGGTCAAGAGCTGAGGCTCTGGGGTCCAACAACCCTGGTCTGGGCAGCCCCAGTGTGTTCAGGGACCAGAGGGAGGGCTGGCAGAGGGCCTCCTGCCTGGGCACGGAAGTCTCACAGCACAGAACATTTGCTCCTCAAGAGTCTGGGTCTGCATCCTCGTGAGTTCACAAGGTGAAGCTCCTTCTTTTTGCGGGGCCTCCTTAGGGGTTTCTATCACCCCCAGTGCTCAGGCCCTGTGAGAGGAGTGAGGATGCCAGTCTACTGATGAGGACATGGCTCTCACAGAGTTTCCGGGAGGTGCCCCTGGGCAGCGTTGCTTTCAGACACAATATCACACATAATATGACCCTCAAGAGATCCTCAATGGCCAAAGCGGGCGCAGGGGAGAGCCCTGAGGGGACTTTGGGCTATAGGTGAGGCTGGAAAAGGGAAGGAGGTCAGTGGCTGAAGGTCAGCAGGAAGCAGCACACTGACCATCAGCAGATGGGCTCGTGTGGGTGGGGCCACCCCAGTATGTGGGCAGGGCTGGCCAGCCTGGGCAAGCAAATGAACTTAGAGACAGAAGTGGGGTGAGATCATCCCAGGTTGGGTGACAGTCCACCTGGGAGGACCTGAGCTTACTGTGGAGGGAGGCTGCCCTGGCCTCCCTTGAGAAGAAGATGCTGTGCTTTCTCCTACCCACCCTGTCTGGGAGACACACTGCCCTCCCCACCCCCGCCCCATCCTCTTCCTTTCTGTGATCATTCACCGAGACACTGGTACAGGGGGGTGGACATGCCATCTGCAGCGGCCAGGGACAATGGTGTTCCATCACGGCCCGTGAAGCCTGGCTTGGAGTAGGTGGGTGGGCTGCACCAAGGAGAGAAGGGGGAAAAAGAGGCCTCAAGATGTGGAAGTGAAAGTGAAATCCATTTCAGCCTCCCTGGGCAGATATGTGGCCATGGGTAGCTCCATCTCCTCATTCCTTTGATGTTATCACCCGGCAGCACACACTCATCCCGAGAGTTCACCAGAGTGGGTGCGGGCTGCAGACCCTCCAACCTGCAGGGCCTTTGTGCCTCCCTGTACAATGAGGTGGTTGGGGCAGCTCAGAGGTTCCCAACCTTGGCTGTACATTAGAACGTCCTAGAATAAGGTGGGACTTAAAAATATATGTATTGGTTTCTGAGTTCTAAGCCCAGATGTTCCAATGTTGTTAGCCTTCAGTTGTGTGATGTGACATCCTGGTCAAGAGCTGAGGCTCTGGGGTCCAACAATCCTGGGCTCCGCTCCAACCCCCCAAATCACCAGCTGTGTGACCTTGGGCAAGTGCTTGCACCCCTCTGAGCTTCTCCTCTGGGGACTGAGGACAGTCACGGTATCTGATGCATAGGGATGTGGGAGCATGTATTGGGCCAGCATCTCCAAAGTCACTGTCAATGACTGTCCTTGGAACACCCATCGTGCGAACTCAGCTGTGCCCATCTTTGGGGGGCCATGCTCTGTGCCTTCCAGAGACCTCCCAGACTCGCTCTGCACACTCCGCACCAGTGGCTGGCCCTGCTGAGCCTCCTTCCCAGGGTCTGCGGCAGCTCTGCCTGTTCACCCCTCCCGATCGGTCTCTTCTTCTCCCACTTAACAAACAGCTTCACTTAAAAAGCCATCTGGGAGGATGGATGACATGAGGCACATTCTGCAGAATAAGTTTCCAGGGAGAAGAGCCGAGGAAATAAAGGCCCAGCACTGACAATCCCAGTCTTGTAGGGCCCCATTGCTCTGCTGTTGGAGATCGTGTTCCTGGGTTGCTCGCTCCCTGCTTCCCTGGCCATGCCACCTGCCCAGCATTCTTTGTGCTCATCTGTCTTCAGGTGGACCTGCTCCCCGTGTCTCCAGCTGGTTCCCTCCCTCAGGACAGAGGCCACATCTCTCACCAGCGGCGGCTGCATCTGGGCCTTTCTAACCCAACTCTCCTCTCCTGTGTAGTCATTGTCTCACCTCGGGTAGCTGCTCCCTCTCCCTACGGGGATCCTGGGGAAGGCTTGTCTTCTGTGGGGCTTCCCAGGACAATTTGGGAACCAGTGGGTGGGTGGCCTGAGAAGGAGAGATATATCCAAAGCTGGGATGAATGGGCCGCCCTGGGGAGGGATAATGAGCTCCCCATCACTGGAGGTATGTACAGAGCATGGATGAGCACTCAGCAGAGAGGTCTTGCAGGAGGCAAGCTAGCAGAGAGGTTGGGAGCATGGGCTTCGGAAGCAGAGAGGTCCGGACTGAGTCCTGGCAACGCTGCCCTCAAGGTATCTGATTTTTAGCAACCGACTCACCCTCACTGTGCCTCGGTTTATTCATCTGGAAAATCAGGCAAAAAAAAAGAAAATAGTTCCTACTTCCCAGGGTTGTCATGGGGACTAAATGACATAATGTGTGTAAAGCGCTGAGCACAGAATGCATATTTCCATCCCCAGGAGGAGGAGGTGGTCAAGATTTTGACATTCAAGCAACTTGAGATTCAAAATTTCTGTGATTTTAAAAACCAAAGTCTCCGTGATTCTATGATTCAATTATCCTAAAATTATAAGACTTCACAAGACTCAAAGGCTATCAGCGTGCATGACTTCGCTATTCTCATCTGAGGCTGCGGAGCCAGCACTGACTCTCTACTCCCCGCCTGCAGCCTGGTTCCAGCCCCAGGCTGCCTGCTGCATCTTGAGCTTCGAGGACTTCCAGTTCAGTCCGTCCTCAGATCTTCTCTCTCTCTTAGCTTGACTGCCTCTCTCACGGGCCCACATCCAGCCTCGTCGACTGCACCCTTTGCCCCAGATACACCAAGTCCCTCAGGGTCCGGGCACTGTGCCCTGCATGCCCCACTCCCCACCCCCCATCTCCCATCTCTGCCTATTGCAATTCTACCCCCACTTCAAGGCCAAGGTCAAAAGCTGAACTTCCATGAGACTTCCTTTGACTCCCAGTAGAAATCAATGCCCCCTTAAGTGTATCTTGTTTAAATGCCAAAGTGGCAGTTACCACAACCTGACTTTTAGAGTTATGGGGAGGAAACTTCTGTCCTCCCACCATGCTGGATCCACAGCCTGTGTTCTTCCAAGGCCCCTCCACACACTCCAAGAGTTCCTCCCACCTGTCCCACCCACCCTCTCACCTCCTCTGCCTCTCTTCACTCCTTGCACACTGGTGTCTACCCTGGGCTGAATGTGTCCCCACAAGTTTAAATGTTGACTCGTATCCCCAGTGTGATGGCACTTGGAGATGGGGACATGGGGAGTGATTTGGATTAGATGAGGCTACAAGGGTGGGTCTCATGATGGGGTTAG
>CAUYQG010250308.1:0-28911 GCA_963574415.1 Tarsius wallacei
CCTGTAGTTCCAGCTACTCGGAAGGCTGAGGCGGAAGGATCGCCGGAGCCCAGCAGGTCGAGGCTGCGGTGGCCGGGAGCGGCCACTGCACTCCAGTCTGGGCAACAGAGTGAGACTCCAACTCAAAAAAAAAAAAAAAGATAAAACATCACTTTAAATCATGGGAGAAAAGACAGCCAACTACACAACCATCTCCAAAAAGTAAAGCTGTATCTATAACTCCCATCTCATAAGGATCAACAATTGAAATATAAAAAGAAAAAAACAGATATTAAGGGAAATTCTAATATCTGACATATGGAAAGGCTTGTTAGCATGTTACGAAATCAAGAAGCCATAAATGAAAAAGTCTAATTAAATCAACCAATAAGTTTTAAAGTTTTTAAGAAAGTTAGAGGTTTATGAATGACCAAAGCCACAAAAGACAAATTTAAAAGAAAAGCAACCACCTAAGAAAAATACTTGCAATTCATAGATGTAATTTCTCTAGCGTATAAAGAGATCCTTCATATTGAAAGAAAAAGACCAGTAAGTCATGAGAAATGAAGTCCATACACATGACAAGATCATTTACAGAGTAGACAATACAAATATTCTGAAGCACTTAGAAAGATATTTAACCTCTTTCATAATAAAATAATGCAAGATAAAACTATAGTGAAATATAATTTTTCCTATAGCTGTTTAGCAAACATCAAAGAATTGTTGTGAAACAGTCACAGTTTACCTGGATGGTGCAGTTTTTCCAACCACTTTGGAAGGTATTTTGCACTATAGATCATATTTATAAATACATAAGCACTTTGATTCTAGAGATTATTTCTAGAAATTATCTTACAGATATCACTCATGTGAAATAACATCGGTACAGAGCTATTCATTGTAGCATTGCTTCTAATAACAGAATATTGAAGCAATGTAAAAGCCTGTTAATAGGGGACTGGGTAAAGCAACAATGGTACATTTATACAATGACTGCAATATAGCTACACAGAGTAAGAATGTTTCATATGTGGGAAGATACTGAGGAATATTGAAAAATACAGTTAAATGAAAACACTGAATAATGGTCACAGTATGGTTGCCTTTTGTGTAAAAAAAGGAAAAACAAGAATTTATGTGTGCATTTACTTTGAGAGAACAGAACACTTGTGAAGGATACTTAAGAAACTGGCAATAATGGTTGCATGTGGGGAAGGAGACTGGGTAGACAAGAGACGGGAAAAGAGGGAGATATTTCACTGTATACCCTTTTCCTCATTTGGTTATTGAATCAGGTAAATGTATCTTTTAAAACACATACACAGACATTAACCTAAATTTAATAAAGGAAATATTTGCTAATTTATAATGGAAAAATATGAAGAGGAACGTAATGAATGTTTCTAAAACACTTTTAACATAAACAACATTACTGTGTTTGAGCACGAGTATTCAGGGATTGGTCAATTCTGCAAAACTCAGGTGTTGCTAATTCAGGAAATCCTGACGTCACCAAACACCAGGCCAGTCTCAAGTTACTTGCTTTTATTTTATTTTACTTTATTTTTTAAGTGTTATGTATACTGAGGTTTACATAACACACAGTAAAATTAATCCTTTTTTGGTGTACAGTGCCTTGAGACACAACCATTTTATTACATGTATCAGTAATTAGCTTTTTTTCTTCCTGGGTAGTATTCCATTTTATGGATATAACACAATACGTTTATCCATTTATCAGTTGGTAGACATTAGCATTGTTTGTAGTTTTGGGTGATTATGAAAAAAGTCACCATAAACATTCATGCACAATTTTCACATGGTCATATGTTATTTCTCTTGGGTAAATAAGAAAGGGATTGCTGGGTTGTATGATAAGTCTATGTGTAGCTTTGTAAGAAACTGCCAGACTGTTTTCCAAAATAATGAAACAATTTTGTTTTCTACATCAGTGTGTGTATGCATTTATATATATATATATGATTTTTAATATATAAATATCATATATATATCTACCACAAACTCAGTGGCTTGAAATAACATAAACTATTTTAAAAATATTTTATTTTATTTTAGAGTTATGGGTACATGTGAGGATTTACCACATAAGTAAATGGCATAGAGGTGAGGTTTGGGCTTCTAACGGGCCTCTCTCCCACCGGTAGTGAACCTGTATGCCCCATCCCTCCATCTTCCCTCCCTGCTTTAGCAGTATCCAGCCTCTGCTGTTCCCACCTCTGTGCTCATGATAACCCCCGCCCCGCCCCCGCCGGCCCTACCAACACCCTATTTGGGGTAGTGGCTCTATAGTTCTGTTCATTCAGATTCAGATCTTCAGAACTGTTTTTGCATCCTCTTGTTCTTTGTCCTCCGGTTTAAACTGAGGGTCAGGTCATTGACTTATTGTTTTGGAAGTCAGAAATCCAAAAGTAGTCTCACTGACAAAATAAAGGACTGTGTTTCTTTCTCTAGGGGAGAACCTATTTTCCTATCTATTCCATCATCTAGAAGCTGTCCACATTCCTTAGTTCTTGACCCTTTCCTCCACCTTCAAAGTCAGCAGTTGCATCACTCCAGCCTCCTCCTTCTGCTATCACATCTCCTTCTCTGACAGTCTCCTGCCTCCCTCTTTCTCTTTTAAGGACACTTGTGATTATTTTCAGTCCACCTGGGTAATCTAGGATACTGTCTCCATCTCAAGATCACATCTCCTCTGTAATCCTAATGCTTTGGGAGGCTGAGGTGGGAGGATTGCTTGAGGCCAGGAGTTCGAGACCAGCCTGGGCAATGTAGTGGGACCCCCCCCC
The DNA here is from genome assembly GCA_963574415.1 of Tarsius wallacei. Classification (NCBI taxonomy): domain Eukaryota; kingdom Metazoa; phylum Chordata; class Mammalia; order Primates; family Tarsiidae; genus Tarsius; species Tarsius wallacei. Next base: position 2,790 of record CAUYQG010250308.1, read on the forward strand.
CACCCCATGTCTCTACAAAAAATAAAAATAAATTAGCTGGATGTGTAGTCACACCTGTAGTCCTAACTGCTCAGGAGACAGAGGAAGGAGGATCACTTGAGCCCAGGAAGTTATTATGAGGTTATCACGTGAGCCCAGCACTCCAGCCTGGGCAACAGAATGAAACCCTGACTCTGAAAAGTAAATTTAAAAAAAAAAATCACATTAGCAGAATCCTCTTCGCTTTGTGAGATCCCATATTCACAGGTTTTGGGAATTAAGCCATGGACATCTTTTGGGGTGAAGAGTGCGTTTTTTGCCTATCACAGATGGTTTCAAGAAGCATGAATTTGCAACATACACATCATTTTATCTTTCTTGGGGTAGGAGTGCTTTTTCCAGCTTTCTACATGCTAGGTGGAACTGGAATCTCCAAATAATGTCTTCAGTTAATTAATTTAGCTGACATAGATGAGGAAAACCTTTAATTATTTGATTTGAACTTATACTTAAATTGTCAAGAGCCTGTAGGGATAAGTTTTTCCGTGTGTGTGTGTGTGTGTGTGTGTGTGTGTGTGTGTGTGTGTACTTGTCTGCACAGCGTATGCTCTGAAGAAACTCCTGACACATCTGGGCAGTCTATTTTGTGCCCAGAGGGTGGTGCTGTTGGGACAGGTTTACTCTCATCACCTTCAAACTACACTGCTATTTACATTGAACTTTTCAATTGTTCAGCGCCACAGGTTGTTCCTATAAAATCTCTCTCCAACACTCAGACAAAAAAAGCGAATCTAGATCTTCCTCCTCTACTTGGCTACTCATTGTCACTGGGTGGTTTAGAATCACCCTATTTTCTGGCTTTTTTTTTTCCCAAAAGCACTAATTGTCCCTTTCCTGGGGTCTCCCACCGTCTCCCATCCTCCCTCCTGCTCCAGCTTCCGTGGAGCCTGAGCGAGGCTCTCCCCCTTGTAAAGTCTGGATGTTTTCTACAGATGACGTACATTTCACTTCATCTTTGTGATCTGACATCGATTTGATATACAGCCACATAAGACAAAAAAATTCCCTTCTGCAGAATCCATTTTCTGGCTAGGTTCTGATATTTGAAACGAAGAAATGTTTTAAAAATTTAAATTCACTCATCCCTATCATTGTCTTCTCACACTCAAAAGACTCGAACTGTATTCTTCATATTTTCCACAGAGAACTATGCCCCCCACCCCTACCCCAACGCCCTATTTGGGGGAGTGGCTCTAGAGTTCTTTGCTCATTCAGATTTTCAGGACTGTTGTTGCATCCTCTTGTTCTTTGTCCTCCGTGTTGAACTGAATGTCAGGTCTAGACGCCTCTCCCTTCTCATGCCTGTCACATCTGCCCCTCCTTTCCATTCCTGCTGCTACCCTGTTTCTGGAACAAATGACCGCATTTGGATTACAGAAGTGACTGCTTTTTATGACAGGAAAAAATTCCTTATTTTAATCAAAACAACAAACACAAATGTTTAAGAAGTTAAATAGGAAGCTTTTCAGGAAGAGAAGTCCTTATCCTCTGGCTTCCCTGCTGCCTGCCGTTTTATTCCCCATGGGGAGGGCAGACAACGTTTACCATTTTTACCTTTTTCCAGTTTTATTTGTTCAAGTTGTTCCATTAACATTTATAAATACTATGTATAACCTGCGATCTTCTCATTCCCTCATTTCAGGCTTTTCTCTTGAGTTTCTGCCACGATAGATGCAGCTTCAGCTCATCTACCAGCTACCTTCACCTTCTCTACCTCCTCCAGGGGTCTCAGGTGGCTCTTTTAACTCCTCCTATAGTGACCTGTGTAACTTTAAATAGTATCATTGCATTTTTACTTCTTATTCCAACAAGGAGGGCTCTCTATGCTTCTCGTGAGAAACTTGGCCTTTCTACTCTCCTCTCCCCTTTTACCTTCTACCACATGTCAACTGTAATCATGCTTTTAAGTTGCTAGGGTTGTTCTTTTTACATTCTCTGATCCCAGTTAAGTCTTGTGTGCTTGGTCAGTATATGAATTTGGCAACTGGTAAATATTCTATTATTGGCCAATATCTAATCCAGCAATGCTCTATGATTTCATTCCTCTTTTTGTGTACTCGCCACTCCCACCTTCATGACAACTGCCTTTGTTGTTTTTTAAGTGTTTGTAATACCCAAGCAGTGTGGAAAGTCCATAGCATCTTCCCCATATTCTTTTGGATGCTTTTTTCTGGAGCCTTCATCCTTGGACTGGATTGACTTTTCTCTAGGACTGTTTTACAGTCGCCACTCGGGGCCTGTAAATATCAGTATGTGAGGGTGGTTATTCTAGACCAGTTTTGTTGCTATAAAGGAGTACCTGAGGCTGGGTAATTTATGAAGAAAAGAGGTTTATTGCCGGGTGCAGTGGCTCAAGCCTGTAATCCCAACACTTTGGGAGGCCGAGGCGAGAGGATTGCCTGAGCCCAGGGATTCGAGACCAGCCTGGGCAGCTTGGTGAGACCTCATCTCTACAATAAATCAAAAAATTAGCCGGGCATGGTAGCATGCGCCTGTAGTTCTGGCTACGTTTAAGGCTGAGGCGGAAGGATCATCTGGGCCCAGCAGGTCGATGTTGGGATGACTGTGAGCGTGCCACTGCATTCCAGCCTGGGTGACAGAGTGAGACTCTGGCTCAAAACAAACAAACAAAAAACCCCAAACAAAACAAAAACAAACAAAAAATAATAATAAAAATGACTCAGCCAAAACTTAAAAAAAAAAGAATATACAATTTTTAAAAAAGGTTTATTTAACTCTTCTCTAGAGGTTCTGCTGGCTATATAAGATGCGTGGTCCTGGGACCTGCAACCGGTGGAGACCTCCGACTATTTCTACTCCTGGCTGAAGGGAAAAGGGAGCCAGCATGTACAGCGACTACGTGGTGAGAGATCAGGCAAGAGAGAGGGGAAGGAGGGGCCAGGCTGTCTTGGGAACTAATAGAGGGAAAACTCACCACTCCCCAGGAAGACATTAATCTACTCAAGAAGGGTCTACCTCCTTGACCTAAAAAACTGCCCATGAAGCCACCACCTCCAACACTGGGGACCACATTCCAACATGAGATTTGGAGGGGACAACCAAACAAAACCATGGCAGTGGCTTTGCTCAGGGGTGATTTCGCCCATGGTAACTGACCTAGTTCTCCATAGAGACAGTTCACTCAATCTTTTTAAAAAAGGCCTGTCTTCCTTCCTCCCTCCCTCCTTCCCTCCCTCCCTCTTTTCTTTTTTCTGTCCTCTTTCTGGCTGAGGGTTGGGGTACAGAGTTGGTGGGAGGGATGTTCTGAGCTCCGGGGTATTGTGTGTATATGTTGTCATTCCATATCCAAGTTTTTAACTCTTCTGTTTTAGGCCATGCTATTCCCCTGTTATTTGGTATCTGTGAGTCACAGCTCTTCTGAGGTACGGCAGGACAGACGGTCTTTCCTTCACCCACAGCCTCTTTACCGTGTTTTTCTGGTTGGGGCTCCATCAGTCGCCACTTATCCCCTAGCTTTCCATTTCCTTGAAATTTGATGACATCTCTCTTGTGCTGACCACATCCCTTCCATTCTCTTTGATGTGAGTTTTCTACTGCCTTTATTCTTATTTTCAGTCTTCCATCTTGAACTGGATGCTCTGAAATGACTGCTTAAGTGCCCTTATGGTTGCCAGCCCTGCCTGATTTCTTGTGCTGCTGTCATCCCTAGGTCCTTTCGCTTGTCCAGTACATCTCCTTTCTTAAGATTCAGTCCCATTTTTATGATCAGAACAATTCAACTTCATGTAAAGAACCACCTTTGTGCTTGTCACTAAGGGCGGTCAATAGCTTTCCTTCTGGTCTGTTGGCCAGGTCCTAGTGCTCATCTGTGTGTCCTAAATTAGTCCTCAAGTCAGAGCTTCTTGTGCCACGTAGGGCTTAATTTCTGTTTTGTTCCTATTTCAAGCAACTGTCCTCCCAGTTGACCTTTTACCTCCAAACTGTGCTCTGACATAATACATTTTTTCTTTCATTAGGCACCACTGCCTTCAAGCAACCTTGCTTGTGTCAGTCTCCTCCCTCGCCCATTGGCAGCTGTGTGGGTCTGCCACAGAGTAATACATCACATTCCAATCACCGGCTCAGATTCCCTGTTACTTTGCGTTGGCTACCTCCTTGGGACCTCACAGTCTTCTGGAAATTCACGGGCAAATTACTGCCCAAACCTCCCCTGAGGTAGCCACCTCATTAGAACACTTCTTTGTCCTCCCAGTTGACCTTTTACCTCCAAACTGTGCTCTGACATAATACATTTTTTCTTTCATTAGGCCCCACTGCCTTCACCCTCTATGAGGAATAATTCTGTCTGTTGATCTGTCATCCTTTGCTATGGTCTAAATGTTAGTGTCCTCCAAAATTTGTTAAAATCCTAACCCCCAACATGATGATATTAGGAAGTGGGACTTTGTGGGAGGTGGAGCCTCAAGAATGGAATTTGTGCCCTTATTAATAGGCTCCTAGAAAGCTTGTCTGCCCCTTCTACCATGTGGGGACACGATTAGAAGGTGCTATCTGTGAACCACTCGTTAGAAACTGCTGGCACATTGATCTTGGATATCTCAGCCTCCAATACATTTCTGTTGTTTATAAACTACTTAGTTTATGATATTTTGTTACAGCTGTCTAAATGGACTAAGACATCCTCTAATTCTATACATTCAACGATCTATACATTCTCAATGGGGGCAACGTCACTCCTAAAAGGGTGAAGACTAGTTCTTGGGGGCTGAAAAAAATCTTACTCTTTTTAGGTAGAAAGCGCTCATGTGTACACACGCACACACACACACACACACAGAGTCCATAAACAGACATACAGTTTATCTGTAGTATTAAAATTTCACAATGGGTGGTGACTAGAAAAAAATGTACATAAAAGTATTGGAGTGGGGGCAATAATGAAAAAATATCTGAAAGGTACTGCTATAATGTTTGCCAGTTGACTTTCCAGGTACAATTTTTATCACATCTATACTTCCTCGGAAACCTTTAGTAGCTTCCATGGTCAATTGTATAAAGCCCCAATTCCTTGTTCCATAGTTTAAAGCTCCTCACATTTTGCCAACAACAATCTTTCCAGTCCTAGCTCTTGCTGTTCTGCCTACATAGATCACCCACTCCTGTTAAATTGCTGTTCATACTCTCAGCCGCAGCCTCTGCTTCCCTGCTTTGCTCTTGCTAGATTGTTACACAGACGCCGTCCCTTCATCTCTTTCTCTATGAAAATCCATTCTGTTTTCAAGTCCCAGCTAAATCCTAATGTCATATTTAAAACTTTCTCAATCACTTCAGCTAAATGAGATCACTCATATTTCTATGCTTTATTAGTAGGTCTTATCTATAATCTGCAGTTGATGAACATTTATCACTCCGTGCTTTTAACTATCCTATTTAGATGGATATAATGGGATGTAAGTGCTTGAAGAATATTTCTGAGCCTTATTCTCCTTGCTACCTAGAACAGTCCTTGTGCGGTTGACACTGATACTTTTTGGTAATTTATTTAATTATTTCTAATTTTGATGAGCACAAAGCCCAAGCATATATATTGGAAAGAGACATAATAGAAGACATTTTGTTGATGGTAAAAAGAAATTGACTCATGTAATTTTTTTGCAATATATTTCTTTACCTTTCTAAGATAATGAATGTACTTGTCATCAAGCAAAACACAGCATTTTACAGATATAACCCCAAAACTCTACAGAAGTCCTAAAGGCATGGCATTCTTATTTCTCCTTTTAGTATTTTTTAAAAACAACGATTATAACAGAAACAGGTAGAATTTCAGAGATCATAAGAGCTTTCAGATAATAGTTGATTCTAAGAATCATTATTATTGTGGAAAGAAATATTATCTGCTTAAGACTGACCTTCAGGCTGGGCGCGGTGGCTCAAGCTTGTAAACCCAGCACTTTGGGAGGCCGAGGTGAGAGGACTGCCTGAGCCCACAAGTTCAAGACCAGCCTGGGCAAGTTGGCGAGACCTCATCTCTACAATAAATCAAAAAATTAGCTGGGCATGGTAGCGCATATCTGTAGTTCCAGCTACTTGGAAGGCTGAGGCAGAAGGACTGCCTGAGACCAGTGGATTGATGCTGGGGTGGCCGTGAGTGTGCCACTGCACTCCACCCTGGGCAACAGAGTGAGATTCCAACTCAGAAAAAAAAAAGAGTGACCTTTAGTTGAATGGACGAGCCTCCCCACTGGACCTCCTGAAGACCTTCTCCAGCCCTGTCTTTGGTGCTAGGCTGGGCTGGACTGGTTTACCACATGAAGACTAAACCTGAGTGAGGCAGGAAGAGGGAAAGAAAAATGGGAGAAAAGGAGGGAGGGGGATGTTGATTCAGTGTCAAGAAACTTTTGTAGAATTTTTATATCTGAAAACTTAGAGCAATATAGTTTTCTTATAGCATAGCTAAGTTCTGTATTATTTCAAAATATAAAGTTGTGTTTTCTAATAGATATGGGAAGGGGATGCCTGTCAAAATCTTGTTAGTGTTTAGGGTGTTAAAAGTGTTTATCTTGCCTTGTGGAGTGAAGATCAGGGGTTTTGGCTGGAGGACCCTGGAGGATGGATGCATCTGAGTTAGGTGGGCTGTAGGGTAAGAGGTGCTGGAAGGAGAAGCCCCAGGGGACAGCTGCAGGGTGTCGCAGGGTGTTCTGGCAACCATTCTGTTAGCATGGGTGCTGCACTTGAGAAGATAACTGATATCTCTCATTAGGGTGTTGATTAAGAGCACACTCTTGAGCCAGATGACCTGAGTTAGAATCCCTTCTCCATCAATTCCTAGCTATATGACAGAGCAGCTTGCTTGATTTCTTTGACATTTTCTTCATGTATAAAATGAAGATTATATGTATGCCTTTTATTGAGAGTTATATGAGTCAATGATTGTGGACATACACATGGACAGAGGAAATGCTCAAGTATGGGTATTTTTTAAATTTTAAAGATGTGGGGTACAATTCAGGGTTAGGTATACAAACGTTCATTACGCAGGTACCCTTGTGGATGAGGTGTGCACCCCACCTCCCCTGGCAGTTTCCCACTACTGCCAATCAAGTACGGGTATTTTAATATCCCCAGCCACCACTGCCATGACTGACATGGAGAAAGCATGTGATAAATATTTGCTGAATAATAAATGTGGTGCTGCCTGTGAGAGAAATGAATCTGACCACCCTTGAGTAGTTAGCCAATTGAATGATGATGAAAATATCCCGATTCCAGTGGCTGTTCATTAAAATATACTCAAGTAAAATGGCTGGTTTTAATTTACCGAAGTCTCTTTCTAGGCTCTATATTTATATGTATGCGAAAAGGAGGCTATTACTACTTCCTTGTTTTTCGTTGTTGTTGATGCTGCTGCTGAAGACTCACCAGAAAAGAATGAAAATCTCATTTCCAGAAAGAAAAGCTTGGCATTTGTGTCCCTCCAGGTTTGAGCTGTGAGAAGTGTTCCTGCTTCGTGAACTTTAGGTGGTGGGGAAGGAAGTGGGGGCGAGGAGCTTAGGTAGGATTAACCCTGAGAGGCTAGAGAGGCTAGAGAGACTCTGGGTGAGACAGAGAGGTGGGGCCACAAGCGGGGGAAGGAAAGGAGAGAGGAATGCTTTTCGAGGGATTGGCTTGTATTCTACTCCAGGTTTTCCAAAGGTGCCATGGAAGGTGGCAAGGTCTTTGATGGGGCTGCTGACAGAAGACAGAGGGTTGGGAGTGTTCTGGGGCTGTCCCTTCAAACAAACCACCCAGACTTGTGTCTTTTAGGAGGACAAGGATGATCTGATTACCACAGAAGTCCTTAAAACATTTTTTGTTTCGGATGATGTAAGCCTCATCAGTTTCTTGTGTGATGACAAGGGAGGGGGAGTGGCTCACAAGGCATGAGGAAGTCTGGGGAAGTTTTTATTATAGGGAAGATGAACAATTTAGATTCAGATTTAGTATGATTTTAAAAAACAGAATAATGTGCAATTTCTGTATTTTAATGCCAAATTCTGTATTTTAAGGCAAATTCGAAGCAACTATAGTATACAGTTTAGTTGATAATTAACTGAAACAGGACATAAAAGGAAGAGTTTCTAAAAGTCTATATTTGATGACAGACATTGCTCTGTAAATTCATAGTTTTAAGGTGTTTATTCATAGATTATTTTCTTCTTAAGGACTAGGTTGCTCGATTTGTGTGTTATTATTAAGGCACACAGGTAACCTAGAATATGCCGTAGTGATTTGAACAACCTGCTGTAGTGATTTGCTGTTGAAGTGGCAGCTCCAGAACATTCTCCATTAACTACTGTCTCCCATCACCTGCTGCATCAAGGCTCTGCCACATGCCAGGGCATCCCTCACGGGATCTGGAAGTAGGGTGCAAGTCCGAGACAATTAAGAGAGAACCTCTCTGTCTTGCACTTCTATGGCCCCACCTCACCTTCCTCCACTTAAAACATGGTTTTGCATTTAAAATATACAATTACTATCAAATTAACTTAATATAAACAAGGACTAACTTCTAATTTCTATATTTGTAAGAGAGACATGATTTAGTGAAGAGAAGATGTAGATGCACCGATGTGTGTGTCCAGAACAGAGCCTGGCCCATAGCAGGCCCTCGGTGATTGCATACTGTAGGGATGAACTCTAATGCCTGTGTACTGTATCTAGCCTGTGTTTGTAAACACTCACAGGAAGCAGCATGAAGCAGTGCGATGGTGTGACCTTTGCCATCAGAGGGACTCAGATTTCAATTATGATTCTAGCACTTACTCTTCAATCTTGGGCAAATCACTATGGTATTACTAAGAACTGCTGCATAAAATGACCATAAGGATTAAATAAGAAGACATGAGTAACACAATTAACAAAGTGCCTAGAATACAGTATTAATAAATGCTTTGTAATAGGAAGGGTAAATAATTCTAGCTGCTGGAACATGTAAATCTAGAATTTTCAGACACTTAATCTTGTAAAATCTGTCACTCATTTCAATGTGAGTATTTCTGGATGGGCGGCATGTGGTCATTTAGGAACTAAGGCTCCTTCCTTCAAGCTCTGTACGTCTTTGGAGTTTTTTCCATTTAGCCGGTGGATGGGGAAAGAGGAAACAGGGTGAGATGTGGGAAGAGTTACTGGCGTCCATCACTTTTCTCCATCTTTGTTGGCTAGAACTCTGTTTTGGACACAGCTGTAGGAGAGACTAGGTACTGTCAATTCCTTGTGTGCTCAGACAAAAGGTGTGTTTGGTGAACATTGGGTTGTCTGTGGTACAGTTTTATTTCCCTTTCCCTTCCATTTTCTCTCTTAAAATCCAGGGGTATTTTTTATTTATTATTAAGCGTAATACTCTTTCTTTTCTAAGGTCTAATTTATATTGATATTTCTTGCACATAATAAGTTTGTGCAAGAAACTTTGACCAAGTAGTGGTCAAAGTTTGCATCAAAACACTTAAAGATGAGAGAGAGGTGAGGTGGGGGAGGGAAGAGGGGAGGGGAGGGAGGGAGGGAGGGAAAGAGACAGAGAGAGAGAGAGAAAGAGAGAGAGAGAGAGAACTTTTTAATGTTGGTAAGGATGAGGTGAAATAGGCACTTCCATCTGTTCCTGATGAAAGAATAAATTATCATCACCCCCTTCTGCAGAAAAATTTGATTTAAGATATTTCTACTGCTTGACATGGTAATTCTATTTTTTGGAAATGACCTAAGGAAATGCTTTGAAATACAGATAAAACCCTTGTGTATAAAAATGCTTACTGTGACATTATTTAGAGCAGAAAATAATTGGAAACAAAGTAAATGAAAACCTTAGGGGAATGGTTATGTAAATTCCAGTACTCATATATAATGAAATGTTATGCAGTGATTAGATGAAATACTTAGGAATAAGTTTTTTTTAAAAACAATGTTTATTAGAAAAAGAAGAGAGGAAAGACAGGGTGACATGCCAGAGCTGGCATGGGTGAAAGAAACAGCCTAGAAATAGTTTTTAATAATATGAAAAACACTTATGCTAAAATGTTAAATGAAGAAAGTAGAATGTAAAATTTTACAGACAGTATAATTCTACCATGGAAAGAAAATATCCAATAAAAATACTGGATATAACCCGTATGTCTATCTGGAGTTGGATGGACAAATTAAATTACTACATGGTATACAGTGGAATATTATACAACAATAAAAATGAATGAACTCTAGTTATATCAAATAATGTGGCTTAATCTTTCATACATATCATTGAGTAGAAGAATCAAGATGTAAAGCAAATTTATAGTGTATTATTTAATTTATATAAAGTTTAAGAAAAAGACAAAATTAAAATCACATTTTTAGAGACTCAAAATTACAATGAAGAGCAAAGAAAATAATTATCACAAAAGTCAAGTTGGTGGTTACAAACGGAAGAGGAAGAGGGTTATAATTGAGGAGAGACACGTGGGGACTTCTGAAGTGATAGTAATTTTATGTTTCTTGATCTGGGTGATTATGTGAGGGTTTGTTTTATATTATTGGTCAAGCGCTGCACATATATTGTGTGCACTTATATATATATGTTATATATAACAATAAATATTTTGGAAAATACTAGAAAGAAAATAAGCCAATTCATGATGGTGATTATAACGACAATAAAATCATATTTGGTTTTTTCTTTATATTTTACTCTATTTTCCAAATTTCTACAATGTACACACCTTCCTTGTATCATCAGATAACCAGTCAATTAAAGTCAATTAAAAAAATCATTGCTGAAATCATCTGCCTGCTCCTTGGCAGATGAGATGTAACTAGCAAAAAATCTTTAACACATCCAAGAATTCCAATGGGATTTTAAAAAGCATTTAAGGAGAAAAAATACAAGGAAAAGATGAGATTTCCTGCTAGTCAAACAGGTGTGGATTAGAACATCAATGTTTGGAGTATTAATGTAAAGGAGACCTCATTCATTCATGCACCCAGGTTACATCATCTACTGGTTTATGGTCCTTGACTGCAAGTAGCAGAAATGAACTCAAGTACCTTGTCTAGAAAATGAATGAACTGAGAACATATTGGATATATCAGTTAGTTTTATTTTGCCCAAAAGTAGGCAAACATACAACTGCATCTGGCTTAAACAATATGGACATTTATTATCCCAAGTAGCTGGCTCATTCAGTAGCTCAATCAGAGATTCAGGCACTTTCTGTTTAGCTATTCTCTCCAATCACAGGATATTGGTAATTCTCCCCTTGTATCTTTAAGATGGCTCTAGATGTTCCAGGAATCACGTGCAGATATGATGCCATGCAGAGGAGAAGGGAAAGGAGGTGATAAAACAATTTTCCAGCTTTCCACAGATGACTCTCTCCAGACTCTACTATGCATGTGCCTATGCATAAACCCATCAGTGGCAAGGAGAATGAGGCCTTCCATACTTGGCTTGGACTAAGATTCAGTGCCTTGGATTTGGGAAGGGGCCCAGTGGCTCTTAAGCACTTGGCCAATTAGGGCTTCTCTTATCAAAGAAGAGGTGGGGGAGAAAATGACTGTTGGGTATACAACCAATGCCAATTCATCTCAAAGAATGAAGGAAAAATATCTAACAACTAGATTTTGAGTATGATGGAAACAGAGCGTATTTAGGGATCTTAGTGACAGAAATATGTGGATTTTCCATTGCTTATGTGTTGCTATTACTAAAACTCCATTCTGGAAATTCCTTGTCTCTTTGTGTTTCAGTTCAAAATTTCAAATATTGAGCATGATAGCATTTGAGTGGCCCAACTTGTGTTAGCTGACCATTCCTGCATCAAGAAGCTATAGCTGCATAGCAGAGTTATCAAGAACAGTGAGAGCTGTTGGGATATACCCCTCCATAGATAATTAGCCAAGAGATGTCTAGTATATTCATATTCTTGATCATCTGGTGAAGAGAAAGGTAGGAAGGGATATCCATCCTGTGTTTTAATAATCATCTTATTTTTGGGGTGGCCTCTCCATTATTTCTGTATTTTGGTAAATTGTTATTTGATCTGAAGTAATGGTAAAGGGCCTATATGTCTGTGATCACACCCTTTCCTCCAGACAGGAAGCATGATTCAAAGATCAATATAAAATCCAAGCAGTGTTAGCCAACACCCTTTTCAGGTTTTCATATGAAACCCGGGGAAAAACAGGTTCCTCATCTTTTTCTGAGCCTATATGCTGAGAGGACTATGTGAACAGGGATCTGCTGGTGGCTATCCTCACCATTGCATGGGGGAACCCTGTTCGAGAATGAAACCAGGACAGAAAAGAGCAGAGCAGAGGAATGGAAAAAGATAACATCCTGATGAACTCCTTTGAGCAATTCGATCCATCCTTGTCTGAAAAGCTATGTCAACTCTAAACTAGTTTCTTTAACAGTAATCTTTAGTTCTGACCAATATGAATCATGTCTTTCATCCTGTCAATTTAAAAGGAAATGGAAAAATTCTGAATTTGTTTTGATGCCAACTATGTACTTGAAAGTCCTAATAAGAAAGCAATTTCATAGTTTCTCTTGCTAGTTCTGTTAAGAAAATAGCACCACAATGTAGCCAAAGTAAATTTATTTGAGAGATTGAGAGAGAGAGAGAGAGAAAGAGAGAGATATTGATTGATTTTGAATGGGAGGGAATATGGATTGTTCCACATAACACTGCCCGTAAGATTACTTTACCTGTAGTAGGAGAGAGTGGGAAAATCCATTCCCTTCTATCTCTCATAGCCTGAGCACACCACCACAATGAATCTGATTTTAATGTTTAATGATACAATATTGATGAAGAGATGCCAAACTCTTTCAAATATTTTAAGATGGTTCATTCTGGTTAATATGAGTGACCAGTCCCCAAAATACTCATCCTTGGGAGATCCTCAGATGGTGTGTCCAGGGTGGCTGAATTGCAGTTTGGTTGTATACATTTTAGGGAGGCAGAAGTTACAAAAATCGTAAATCAATACATGTGAGATTTTCATTGGTTTGGCCCAAGAAGAAGAGACATTTCCAAGTGGGGCCTTGGATTTTTCTGTAGAAATGAGGTCTCACTATGTTGCCCAGGCTTGTCTTGAACTTCTGAGTTCAAGCAATACTACTGTCTTAGCCTCCCAAAATTCTGGAATCACAGGTGTGTGCCACTGTGCCTGGCCTAAAGGCACTAATAATTTTGGAACATATAATTTTCAGTTAGTTATTATAAAAATAATTTTTAAAATTATAAAAATGATAGGATCATATTTTAGAAAGTTGAGGATATAGAGAAAGGAAAAAACCTCACTGTAACAAGTAAGATGTTTACCATTTTCAAAATAGTTCTTCCTGTTCTTCACCGGGGTCATTGAGAGGACTCCAACATACAGAAACCCTCTTCCCCACTTGGTTTTGATAAAATTAAAATAAGGATGAAGGGATCCAAAATTATCTTTATTGCTGGGATAGAGGGTCTTGGTCTGTACATGGGTTTGCTGATATTGAACCCCAGAATTAGGCAGATATGCCAGCAGTACTGTACTGGGTGGCCTTCTTTTGCAGGGTCAGAACCCCTGGAACATCAGGGAACGTGAGCACCCTGGAGCCAGAACAAGCCCATGGGAAACCTGAACCAAGCACATGCAATTACTTAGTAAGCAGGTGACTTAACTGACTCCACCTCTCCAAGGGTCAGTGTGAGCACAGGGATGAGGAGAGGTTAAGAGGACAGCTTCAAGGAAAGTCCTCTTGATGGCAAGGGAGTGGGGAATGGTGTTTTCCTCTTAGGAGTTAAAAAAAAGAAAAAAACAGGAATAGAATATCTCTATACTCACATAAAAAGAACAAAGCAAGAGCTGTTATGGTCTGAAGAATATTTGACTGCTCTGTCTCGCTTGCCAATGAAACCCAAGAGGTAGAGAACTGAAAAGAAAAGTTTTATATCTGAATTCAGAATTCAGGGAGTCAGCACCTGGTGTTTTCTATACAAATTTGCTCACCCTTAGGTTTCACAGTTCATATTTATAAGGCCAGGTTTGCTGGTTGCTGTAGATTAGCAGCAAATGATGTAACTGACAGAGCATTGCACAGAACTGCAGTTATAGCTGCATCTGGTCAATAAAGAAATGTATAGTTCACATTTACAGTTATTAGTATAATTACTGTGGGTAGCACACAACTTCACTTACTAGTAACTCCAGAAAGAGGAGTCAATCAAGCTTACCACAGAGTAAGGGATTTAACAGAGCCTAGTACAAAGTAAGACATTATTCACTATAACATATCATTAATCAGTAGTTATAACAAGACAAAAGGGTATACATATTACAAAACATATGGTTACATGGTTATTTACACTTCTTTCAATTTGTGATACTAATTATTTAATAAAAAAAGAAGTGAATAATGATATTTTCTATCAGTTGAATGAGCACAGCCCACAGGGGAGTTGGGGATTCCTCAAAGTGACTTACAAGGAATGTACAGTAGATAAGAGAAGACACTCTCCTATCTAGCCAGTTCTCAGGAATGTGAGTACATGCAGGGCTGCTCTTTTCTACCTCTCTTCAAGGATGATGGCAATATGGGCAGGTAGGTTTCTGTATCTGAGACACAATTGTTGTCAAATCAAGACAAGTGTGCAGAAAAGAGTTATCATAGCAGGCACTGCTATCTTCTGAAAGGTGTGCATGCAAGTTTGGCCTTTGGATGGCATCTGGGAACTTGGGTTTTGAGAGGGTTCCCATTATACCCAGAACATGAGTGGAGCTCACTGTGCCTAAACTATATAAACAATATGGTTTATGTGGAACATCTGCTTTCCTTCTGGGAGTCTGGAATTTTGTTATGTGTTAGGCAGAGTGCCTACGTGATCAGCGCCCGCCATCCTCCCAAACCGTGGGAAACGAGTCTCTAATGAGCTTCCTTTAATTTATACTGGTGTAATTGTGTGGCAGAGGGCTCTTGGAAGCTTGTGCATGTTGTCCTCCAGACTTTGCCCCATAGCACTTTGTTGATTTTTCTTTTTGTCCTTTTGGTGTAATAATTCAGACCTGTGAGTTTCCTAGAGAATTACTGAACTGGGTGGGTGGTTTCTTGGGGACTTCTGAAACAACATGGCTAGTGGTTGTTATTGTCCTTTTGGTTTTTTGACATTACCTCCATGAAAAGAGAGTGATAGGAATCTTGTTGAAGAAGATGAATGTGAGGCTTAATGGACTTGGAAGAAAGGTAACATGGTGGCCTTATGTCCATGGCTATGGTGAATTGTGTTAGATTAACTTGGCTAAGTTGAAAATTGTGTTTTCCAGAATTCCCTTTCCGGTAGAATTCTGGATTGGTATGGGCCATGAGAGATGTTTTGCACAAGATTTGGAATCAAAAGGGGAACAGAAGTCATCTTGCTTTTTCTGCTCTACAGTTTAGTGAGACTTTTTTCTACATCGTGTAAGTTGTCACTTACCTGCTGGCTCACCTGGTTGGCATTGTGCAGTAGTAATTGGGGCTGCACCAGTTGCAGCTCCTGCCTCATTTTCCTTCATTTGCCTCCCCAACTCCTGGACCAGATGTGCATTCCACCTGATAATGAAAGTCGCTGATGTCTCCTGCAAACCACATCCATCATCACTGTTGGAGACTTGGAAGTGGTAAGAAACTGAGGTAGAGTTCAGTCCTTCTTTTTTGGGTTCAGCTCAGCCTCACAGGTATTATGCTCTCGTGAGATTTGCCAAGGATGTAAGACTCCTCTTAGGACATTTCTCAGGATTGTGCTTTCAGGGACAAAGGACAAGCTTGCTTACTGTCTACTAGAGAAGTGGTGGGTTCTCCAAACTCAGTTTCTCCCCTGTGATGTAAATTCACCACATGTGCAGCATTTCCCTGAGACCCTCTGCATAGCCCCAGTGTAACTTGTGGTCAAGGGGAACTACAACAAACATGCTGTTCATGCCATTTACTGTATTGTGAGTAACAAAGGACTTTATTTGTGACCCAGGAATCGCGTGTCTTCTGGCAACATTCATAAAACACTAGAAGGCTAATCTAACAGCTTATAAGTAAGGTAATATCCTAGTGTGACAACAGGTTCTGGTCTGTGCTTGCTTTCTCCACTTTGTGTCCATCTTTCTTCCCTGACTGCCTGCCCTGTGGACTTCAGGCACTAGACACGGGGACAACATACATAGATTGTTTAATCAGATCTCACAGCTCTGCAGGGACAAATCCCCACAACAAATGCATTTTATGTGTATTTCCTAGCAAATCTGCTTTTCTGTTCAAACCATGATTATTATAGTTCTCCTCACAACCAACCTAATTAGTCCTCTGAAAGTTCCTATTGTCACAAATTCTGTATAAATATCTATTATGGAAGAATAATATTTCATATTGAGTAGATTAGATATTTACCTGAATTTTTTGGCACAAAAACATTTGGGCAGTCTGATTAATGAGAAAAGGGATTTGTGAAGTTGAATTAAATTTTGAAAATAATCCTTCTCTTTCTGCAATATTGATTTTATGTAAGCATTGAAATACTCTATTGTGTATTATTTCATTTATTTAGATCTGAAGTACTGTCAATACAAGCTTAGGAGACAGAAAGAAATTGAGTTAAAATATTCCAGTTCTTTGTACTAAGTTTTTGTTTGTTGGGAGAAAGGACACTAAAATGAGAGGGCAATAAAACCTAGTTCAGTTAAGTTCTTTTAGAACCTCCATAACCATGTTCATGTGTTTACTTGCTGCAAGGACTTATTTTAAGGTATAGTCAACACAGAAACAATTCAAATCTTGGGTGTAAGGCAATATGAAAATAGGTTCAGTGACAAAGGGTATCTGAGGTTTTTTTTTCCAATTACAAGCCCAAATGATTCTGTTCATTAAATGTGATCTTTAAAGCAGGAGAAAATCATTATTTGAGTTTCTTGGCAATGAAAATGACTATTATTTTGCTCTGTGCAATTCTGCTTCTGTGGAGGGTACATAAAAGACCTTTTATATAATAATTTTTCTGGCAGTGTCCCAACTGTAAAAGAATTTAGCTACTAATCTTAAAATGCTGGAACATAATAACATAATAACATCTGTTATTATTTTAAGTAGGCATTATATTTGAGAAGAGATTCTCACTAAATTGGGGGTGAAGAATGTGACTCAATAATATTTTTTACTAAGCAAGGAATAGATGTGAACAAATTATACTGCAGAATTATTAATTTATTAACTTATTAACTGCTGTTTCCCTAAGACCTAACACAGTGCCTGACACAAAGGAGGTACTTAATTTGTTTAATGAATGAATAAAGAGAAACTGAGAGAGAAGGACAAAGATTTACTCCTGGAGGGCAGAATCAGCCTGAACACATATTGTCCAACTAAGTTTCAGCGAGGACTTATCAGTCTTTTTGTATATGATTTCCTGATATTAATGCTTATTATTTCAATTTATCTTATTTTGGCCAGTATATATATTCAATGAATATTTTGAACATACATATTTTCAAAATGTTTTCCAAATTCATGCGTATGTGTTATAATCTTTTGAGTGTTTTCTTCCATGAAAAGCAACTTGGTTGGTTATAAAATTTACTTTTGTTCAAAAGCTGTATATGTTTCCTTTTTATTTGCATTGTAGAAGACAAAAAATGAGGCTCATTTGTGTAACTTTTCTTCTTCCCTCTTCCCCCATGGGCCTGGAAGTGTACAAGATATTTTTCTTTACTATTTTTATTTTAAAAATTTACCAGGAATCTCTAAATATGGATTTATTTTGGCCAATTTTCCCAGAAATAAGATGAACTATTTTAATCTGTGACCCCCAGACTCTTTTTCAAAATTTATAATTCTCTATATGTTTGAATTTTGTTAATTGTTTTGGTCTTTTCCTGAGGGAAAAATATAATTTGTAGGTTGAATCTCTCTTCATTGTTCTTGTTTGTTTTTCTTCTTTAATTATTATCTTCTGTGCTTTGAAATAAGTCTCAATTTTGTCCTCCCTCATGTTCTCAAGTTTTTATAATGTTCATTCTTCTCTTTTCTTCTTCCAACATGACTTATAAGTGTTATTAAATATTTGTCTTTAAAAAATAATCTATCTTGTTCTTTCTTTTCTTGACATTCTATTCCACAATGTTACTTCTTTACATCAATTATACTTATTTCATGGAGGAGATATTAAGTCTGACCTTTTAGAGAGGATATCAATAAGGTTAATTGTGTTTCTTTGTTTTATATGGTTATTATTTTCAGAAGACTCCTAAATCTTATTTCTAACATAGAAAGTTTCCTCAAGAAGAAATTAAGAAAACAGCTCCATAATAATTATTCCTTACTGGCCCTAATCCTGCTACCACTAAAACATGTTGAGTGAATATTTTTGAAATATTGTTTTGTATGGGCACCATATTATTGTTGTCTAGATGCTTCTTCATAGCCTGAATCTTAAAATATTTGTGGTAGGAGGGAGGAACAGGACATTTGTGGTGTTTATGTAATTATTTATATCTGTACATTGTTGAAGTCAAGTCCACAATGTGAGAAAGTGTTTATTCTTTAGAAAAGTTCATGACCATAGTCATACATCAAGGATAGTGGACTAAACCCTCCCTGGCAGCCAAGAAGTTGGTGAATGCAGGAACTCTGGGTATGGGTATGCATGAGGCACTGGCAGATTGCATGTGGGTGTGGGAACTCAGCAAGTTACAGGAGGCTGGAGGTTTGCCTGTTTAGCTAAGGAGGATCAAAGACTAGTGAAGCCACCTATATAAAATTAATAAAGGGTCACGGGGTAAAAGCTATAGAAGAGAACTGAGTGCTGAAAAGCTGCAACTATGGTTAGATATGAACAAATCTGTTGTTTCTACATTTGCTCTCCTTGCAAGGTTGTTTACATAACCATTTCAATAGAGAACAATTGATTATCTTCTTGTCTTGATCCCTGGGGAGGGAGGAAGATGCTCTCTAAGCTGAGAAACATATTTTCCCTTAAACAGTGGATCCACGGTAGCACAGATCTCCTTGATAACATCCTGAAGTTTGATCAGCCAAAGGCAGAGCAACCTTAATCTCCGGGGACACCCCTCACTACCACCTCCTGCATACTTTCCTCCTAAACTCACTCTCTAGTTGCTCACTGCCCCAGGGATCAGTGGCTGGATAGTCCAGGACTGGTTTTAAAGATAGCATCTATTGTAAAACCTAAGAATGATGCTTGAGATGTTTTCAGACTTTGCCCTCAGATGGATCTGAGATCCCACCTGGACTGGAACTGGGGCACATATCAAGGAGCTGGCTCTACTGGTCCTGCAACCTCTTCTCAGAAATTGGCTTTGCAGAGTGAACACAGTTTTAACATGGGTCATGGCTTCATCCCTACCCAATCAGCAGTGCTTGCTCCCTAGCCCCCTTCTGGCCAAATTATTCCTTAAAATATCTTAGCCTAAGACTCTTGGAGAGGCAGATTTGAGAAATATCTCCTGTTTTTCTTGCTCAGTAGCTTTGCAATTTTAAACTCTTTCTTTTGGCAGTGACTGCTGTCAGTGAATCGGTTTTTCTGGGCAGCGGGCAAAATAATCCAGTTAGGCTATAACACTGGGGGTCAAACACTATAAATGGAGTGATTTTTGTGAAGGCTGGATTAGGTGACTGTCAATGCCCTGAAACTTCCAAGTGTCTTTATTATTTCCTTTTTTTCCTTTCTGCCATGGTGCTTTTTTTTTTATTTGTGCAAATTTATGGGATACATGACAATTTTTTTACATATATATAATGCATAGTGATCAAGTCAGGGTATTTAGGGTATCCATCACCTAAGTACAATACTTTTTAAAAAAAAATATAGTCACCCCACTCACCTATCAAACATTACATTTATTCCTTATTGTCCTGTGCTACTCTTTATTTCAGCACTTCCAAAATCCCATGGCATAATGACACATGATGATATCAATAATTTTTTATTGTCTTCTCCCCTTAAAATACATTTTAAGGGTAGGCTATTTTGCAAAGTAAGAAAATAAAGGGAAGCAAAACAAAATAAAAAATAAAATTTACTCAAAATCACATAACTCAAAACTGACCATTGTTGACATTTTAATGTATATTTTTCTTTTGAAATAGCCATTTTTCATACTTTTCCATGTGGATCATTTTACAGTTGTCAATTCAACTCAAGTATAACTCAAGTTGGAACTAAAGTTTAGTATATAAACTGTTAACGCCCATAGAGATCATGTAAATGCTATCATTTTATGGTTAATAATTCAGGAAATAGTTAAAAATATTACATGTTCATAGTAGAAGAATGGAAAACTATGATATGACAGAAGAGAAAAAGCCATTGGTAAACGCAGAGATAACTGCTATTAACATTTTGGAGTTATATGCCCAGAGTATGGCTTTTTACATTTTTTATATACATGCACATATATTTTTTGCCAAAATGGAATCATCCTGGGCAGCCCCTTTGGATTCCCTCCTACTGTGGGAACTTTTCTGTCCTCTCAATAAATCCTGCTTTCAAAAAAAAAAAAATGGAATCATCCTTTATAAAATGTCTTATAATTTTATTTTTCACTATTTTATTTCCTTCCATGTCAATAAATATATTTCAGTTATTACACTTTCAACAACTGCATGTTATTTAATCATCTGGCTATGTCATAATTTAACTGTTTGGGATGTTTAAATTGTTTACAATATTTAGTTAAGAACGCCAAAACGGATATTCTATACATACATTTGCCTCTCATCTTTATTTCTTTGATAGTACAATAGGTTTTTACAAATAGGGAACATACTTGTCGGAATACAGGAAGAGTCTACTTCTTTGATGGTTGTATGTCAAAGTGTTACCACTCACTATGTAATGAAAATAGGAAGCTATTTATCAAGTGTTGTGAGAAAAAGTGACAGAATAGTCATCTATATACAAGACCAAGATACATAACTTGGGATGTGAGACAATGTGGGAGGACTTTTCTTAGACAGCTATTTAATGAGTCCATATAAAACACCAGTCAACTAAATATCTGACCTTTGGTTTGAATCTGATTACTCTTTGGTTATCACAATTTGACTGATCAAAAGTTATTTAGGATTTGCAATATTTAGTTCAGCTTTCAGATTTTGGCATATGATTCTCATACAAAGGGAAGAAAAAAGAGTCCAGGAATTTGGTAGAGGGCAGCCTATACATATATGATACATACATTGTTCAAGATGAGAATAAACAGCTAGAGTATAGGAGATGCATATCTGATGGACATGATAGAACTTTGTTTCTGAGGCAGAAATGACAAATACAGAAGAAGCAGTGAACAGTGTGAGATCCTAGCACTCTACCAGACAAGATCCAGGAAATCAATGTAGAAAGTAGCAGGCTCAAGGAAGCAGAGACTGGAACTAGACCTCTGATGCTGGAGGTGGGTGCAGGGTGCAGCTATGCACTGCATAAACCATAACACAGGCGAGGGGACTAAGTTAACTTTGGAAGGATGAGCAGGTTTACAAAGAGTTGGGTAAGAGACAAAGATAGTAAAGAGCGGCATCATGTGAAGAGAGGTGGTATATTCCAGCAAGAGTGTACAAACCTTGGGTAAGGAGTCTAGAGATAGGTGGTTATCAAAAGTCAAGTAAGATGAGTGGTAGATGACGGAGCCTTCTGTTAACAATGTTGAATTGAGGGGAGAACTGCAGTGCCTGGAAAGGAGGACCCACTGGCAGGGGCAAGATGGGCCATCTATCTTAGAGATATTAAGTCACTAGGGGATTCCTAAGACACAGCAAACAAGGAATAATGATCAGTGATTGGAATTGGGGCTGGGAGGGATGGGACTTCATGACAAGGCAGGCTTGATACTGAATGTCAGAGTCCAGCTTGCCCAGAATGCTAATGTCTGGGTTGCACCTAGAGATGAAAGTGGCAGAGCCTGTAAGTAGGAGCCTAATAGTTCCAGTGTGGTTGGGGGGATTCTTTAGGTTGCAGTCAGGAAACTCAATCTGGAAATGTGATGCACCTGCCATTAGTAATGCTACCTGTGGCAGCATAAGTGCCCTAGTCTTGTCCCCTGGCATTAGATGCCAAGCTTATCCTCTTAGCAGCTATATGGTTCCCTTTTCATCCAGTGCTTTTCAACTGACTGACCCTCAGGGAAAGACATAATTTTACTTTTTTCTGGCATAGCAGGGGTAGAAAATTAGAAGAGAGTGGTGAGCATGCTCAGAAAGTACCACACTGCTCTCTGCTCACAGAGGCAGAGCATTCTCTAAGTGTGCGCTGCACATGGTGACTGCCTTCCAAAGAGTACAGTGTGGAAAAGAGGAAAGAAACAACTTTATAGCAGCAAAACTGGACAAACACTACCTATGCCTGGTGTTCAAAATCAACATCAGCAGTGACAGGTCATGCTGATAGTATGTACCTTTGATATGGTATGATGAAAATGGCATTTTATCTTGGTGACCTTCCTCCCCCAAACCCAAACTCTAGTCATGAGAAAAACATCAGATAGATTTCATTTGAGGAGCATCCTTCAAAATGCCTGACCAGTCCTGTTCAAATTTGTCAAGGTCATCAAAAACAAGAAAAGTCTAAGAAACTTACAGCCAAGGGGACTCTGGGGAGACATGACAACTAATGTAATGTTGTATTTTAGGCCAGATAAAAGTTATTAGAACATCTGAATAGAATATTGGCACTGGTTAGGACTAATATCTCGATATTGGTTCATTAATTGTGTCATATGTAACTAATGTAAAATGTTAGTAAAAGGGAAAGCTGGGTGTAGAGAATATGAAACTTCTCTTTACTATTTTTGCAATTTTTCTGTAACTCTAGAACTATTCTGAAACTTTAAAAGTTATTAGAAATACATAAATGTATTAAAAAATTTAAAAAGTATCCTAGTTAGGAATGGAAGAAGAAGAGCCAACTGGGAGGAGATGAAGACAATGATAAGGAGAGGCCTGGGAACAGAGTAGATTTGTGCAAATGTGTGTGGTGGTTAAGAGGCTTATCTGGCTGGTGGTAGCAATGGCTGTCAAAAACAGTGACTGTTTGGATGTAACAGCATTAGTGACAAAGTGGATTTCCTGAAACCATTTGTAAGATTGGCATGTTTATGTTTTATTAAGCTCTTATCTTGGGGAGAGTGTGGTCCATTTTACCAACTTACTTCTTGAGATTGCTAGTTCTTTGTTCCTTTAGAAACTTTCAGTATTTAAAGTTATTATTTTAAGAGCAGATAAACGATCAAGAAAAACTTTTTAAGACTCAAAATAACTCACCTGTATTCACTAAAAAAAAAAAAATCCATTTCTTCTCCAACAGTGTTTACTTTTCTTTCTACCAAAAGCCATGAAATATCCCAGATTGGCTAATAGGTTAAAAAAAACTGTGTATGGAAATAAAATATAATTTATTCATTGACCCTTACCAAATAATTTAGTTATGACTTGGCTGTGGTTTTGTTTCCTAAGAATATTGTAGATCAAAGACCTGGAATCTTATAGTTTCTTCCTTCCTTTTTTCCTTCCTCTCTTCTTTCTTTGTCATGATGGTGCGACCACGTGTAGAAATCTCAGACACCTAATCAGAACAAGAAAAGTAGAACCTTTTAGAATCTCAAATTCATGCTTGCAGTGACGAAAAAGGCCCTGTCCTTTCTAGGTAGTCTCATGCTGCCAGTCCCATCGTATTAAATACCATCAGGATGCTGGCTACATCTCTAGCTCTGACTGGTCCACTGAGGTGAAAGCACAGATCCCGCTGGCAACTTATTCCCACCAGGTGTCTTCACTCTAAACCTGCTCCAACTCAGTTAAATGGTATTCACATCCCTCTGTTCTCCACATGCCAGTCAGAATGATCTTTTTTCCCCTTAGAACTGAGGAATGGCTCCTCTTTATTACGCTGATCACTTATTCATGCACAAGTGCTCCTAGGGCAACTTTCTCACGTAGAGTCTGTAAGAGGGGTGTTGGATTTATTCCTTTTGTGTGTGCTTTGTGCCAGTGATCTTCCCATGGGGCTGCTTCTCCACTCTCTCCCTCTTCTGTGTGCACCCACAGAGCGACTCCAGGAAATAAGGATTCCCTTTCTCTTCTTATGAATTACGTTCTTTTACAGAGTGTGCTCTTGTAAGGGTTTGAGTCTTCCTCTACCCCAACTTTATTAAGGTAGAAGTGACAGACAACAATTGTATATATTTAGGATGTACAATACAGTGTTTTGATAGATGTATACATTAAACAATGATTATAGCAAGTCAATTAGCATATCTTTCAACTCTCATACTTATTTTTTGTGGTGAGAACACTTAAGATCTACTCTCTCAGAAATTTTCAAGTATACAATACATTATTAACTATCAAATGATCTTTTAACACACAAATTATATCATGTTACTTTGCTATTTTAAACTTTCCAGTGGCTTCCCCTACAATTAGAATAAAATATAATCAGTTCTGCTGTAATGCCTGCTTTTGAAAAGCAATTATTAAGGAACAATTTGAGCATGATGTGAATTTCATGTTTGCTTATGTGTGAAAAACTCGAAGTGAATGCAGAAGCTGCACCTGGTGAGTTGAGCCACATAAAGTCTTCCAAAATCCACACAAGCACCTCAGACATCCAACCACCAGCTGCCTCAGTTCATTGTGTAATGAGTCACACCCACCCGCATCAGCTGTTACAACTTTCCATCGGATTTCAGGTGACCCTCTCACCACCATGTCACAATACTCACAGCTGCAACTCTTCTGACACCTACTTCTACAAGTAAACTTCAGGTTTTTTTTTAAAGGTAAAGTGTCATATGTACTATAATATTTATGTACTCAATCATTAAAAATGTACAAAAGTGTGCTGTTTTTATTAGGCTTCTATCACATTTTTAAGTGTCATGAAGTTTCTGAGTGTTTTACCTTTATGCCCGTTTTCCCACAAGCCCTGTTGTTATGTTAGATTATAGCCCAATTTATGGTAGAGATTCTCTATTTGTAATGACCTACATGTTGGCCTCATGTCATGCCACTCTTTCTTTGGCTCACAGTGTTGCAGCCACACAAACACATTCCTGCCTCAGGGTCTTGGCAAGAACTGTTCTTTCTGCCTGGAACTTATTTATTATACTAGTTATTCTCAGGGATGGCTCCATTGCTTCCTTCGGTTTTCAATCTCAGTTCTACACTCTCAAGACAACCACTTAATCTGAAGAACACCTCCAAAATCTTCTTTCCAGATCTCTATCATATCATCTTATTTATTCCTTTTGTTGCATTTATCCCAATCTAAAATTATATGAAATATTTGATTATTTTTTCTTTTTGTTTACTAAAATGTAAGATCTTTAAAGATAGTGCTTTATATCCCTCAACTTTAATAAAGTCTGGTACATATGAGGGGGACCCAAAAACCCCTGGAATTTTTTAATAAAAAATGTCTATTCTTACATCTTTAAACTTCAGTCACCATCAAAAAACCCTGTTTGATGCAATACACCTGTCAAGACGCTTTTTTCCCTGCTCAAGACAGTTTTTGAATTAGTCAATTTGTACGTCTTGCAGTGCTTCTGGCATTTTTTGTTTCACCTCTTCCACATCGGCAAAACGTTTCCCTTTGAGGACTTTTTCCAGCCAGAGGACAAAAGAAATTTGCTTGGGGTGAGATTGGGTGAATAGGGAAGGTGGGGTACAGGAGTCATGCTGTTTTGTTCAAAAACTGCTGAACACTCAACATGGTATGGGCAGAGGGGCTTGTAAATCATCCATCAAGAATTGGGCAAAGGCATTGACAGAATCTCCAAAAGAATTCACTGAAGCCAAACTCACCCTCTCACAGCACTAGCTGTTACACTGATGCCAATGGATTCCTAGAAGACTTATCTAGTGGGTGAAACCTGTACTACAAGGGGCCCACCTTCCACACGATAATTCTTTTTTTTTTTGATCCTCCCTCCTAGTGGGCATGCAGTCAAATATTTTTTGAGTGAATGAATGAATAGAAGATGAGTATTTCATCATGTTTTTGCTCTATCATGAATGCTTTTTTTTTTTTTTTTTTTTTTTTTTAAAAAAAACCCACAGGGTTGTGGTTTAAAGTCATGGCCGAAAAGT